>JXTC01000287.1:182567-226230 GCA_002914845.1 Trema orientale
TTCTTAGCCATAGACGATTGAGCTCTCTTGCGAGTTCAATCCTCAAAACTGATTAATCATATATTTGAATGATTATTAATTATCTAGAGTATTTATAAATATGAACTAATTGTTACGTTTATTAATTTATACACATTGGAGGTAAGTCAATTCTCTTGCAAAACAATATGATTGATATCATATCATGTATGTCTTTGATTTTTTTTTTCTCCTCCAACTGTTCTCTAAAGTTGAACCAAAATGTACATTGTATTGTTGTGAAAATAATTGCAAGTGCACAATATCGCGAACAAGTAATATAATGATAAGTAAAGATATCGTCCTACGGAGATTGAATAATTAAAATTTCTTACTAAGTAGTAAAATTAGATTAACCCTAATTTTATCTAACCAATCAAAATTCAAAAATAAAGAAATAAAAATAAAAATAAAAATAAAAATAAAATACTAAATTAAATAAATCACCGAAAAATATCTAGAGAAAATACTAATGCAAAACAACATAGGACGCCAACTTCACCTTCCCAATCCTCTTAATTTTCTATTGTTTCTTCCTATTCCAATTAATTTACCCAAGTGCCGATTAGAATATCCTAGTGTATATTACTAATCTTTTCCAAGACTTAGCAATGATATCCTCACTTAATAATTTACGATATTCCTATGTAAATTGAATTAAGCAAAAGATTCATTAAGTTCTATGATTTCTTTTAAAATTGCATAAACCTAAGAGTATATTCTTATCCCTTATAATTTATGTTATTCTATTCATGGACATATTCTAAACCTCCTCTTCCAATTCAGTCTATAAATTCCTAATCAATTAATTGAGTGATCAATTCAATCAAAGTATTAAGCATAAATAGAATAAACACTTTGTAATATAACGAAATAAAACCAAACAGAGAAATCCTGTGGTTGAAGAGACTCCACTCCACTGCTCCTCTCTCTCACTTTCTCTCTCTAGAATGGTGTGTGTTTTTTCCTCTCATATTCTAGTCTTATATAGCTGAGGAAAGAGAGTATTTGTGTCGTATAAAGATTCCAAAAATGTATTCTGATTGATCAATATGATGTGGTGCTTTCCTATTTTTTTATCTCTCTCTCTCTTTCCCTTACGTTTTACGATTTCTGAGCAATTGGAAATGATTCCATGACAGGCTATTGCTTCAACTTTTCTTAACAAGTTTAGGGCCATCTACACTAGAGAGCCAACCAATTGCCCCCCTGACTCCAAGGCCTAATTCCACCTGTTATATTTGAAGCTCAGAATGAAATGCTTACTGAAATTCCCTCAAATGCTGAAATTATTACTACACTTTCTGAGATCAACCCAGATAAAGCTCTAGGTCCTGATGGTCTACCTAGCCTTTTTTACAAAGTATATTGGGATACCATAAAAGCTGATGTGATAGACAGGCTATTGCTTCAGCTTTTCTTAACAAGTTTAGGGCCATCTACACTAGAGAGCCAACCAATTGCCCCCTGATCTCCAAGGCCTAATTCTACCTATTATATATGAAGCTCAGAATGAAATGCTTACTGAAATTCCCTCAAATGATGAAATTATTGCCACACTTTCTAAGAACAACCCAGATAAAGCTCCAGGTCCTGATGGTCTACCTAGCCTTTTTTACAAAGCATACTAGGATACCATAAAAGCTGATGTGATTCAGATGGTCTGTGAATTCTTCATAACAGGTACTCTCCAACCCCAACTCAATAAAACAAATATTGTCCTAATTCCAAAAATATCCTCTCCTACTAAGCTCAATGACTATCGGCCTATTAGTTTGTGCAACATCTCCTACAAAATCATCTCTAAACTCTTGGCCAATCGTCTGAAACCTCTTCTCCCAAACCTAATCTCCCCCTGTCAATTTGCTTTCATAAAAGGAAGAATTATCTCTGAGAATCCCTTGATTACTCAGGAAGTCCTGCATACTCTTAGGAGGAAAAAAGGTGCTGGTGGTCCTGATGTTACTCAAAATTGACATAGAAAAAGTATATGATCGCATGGACTGGAACCATTCGTATAGTCCTTCGAAATTTTGGATTTTCTGAAATTTGGGTCCATTGGGTTATGCAATGTGTGTCCTCACCTATTATGAAACTCCTTTTGAATGGCAGTCCATGTGGCTTGATCACTCCAGAGAGAGGACTGAGACAAGGGGATCCTATATCACTATACCTTTTCATTCTTTGCTCGGAGGTGCTGAGTCGTATTCTAAACAAAGCTGATGCAATGGGAGAGATCAAAGGAATCAATGTGTGTCGTAATGGTCCTAGCTTAAATCATATGTTGTTTGCTAATGATTTAACTCTTTTTGGCCGAGCTAACAAGAAGGAAGCAGTTGCCCTTTTGAAGTGTATTAATCTCTATTCTGATTGGTCTGGTCAAAAGATGAATAAAGAAAAATCTTTCCTTTTGTTTAGCAAGAATTTCATTGGAAGCAGGACAATGGAAGTGAACTCAATTCTCAATTTGAAGAGAATCAAACCGACATCCAAACACTTAGGGCTACCTATGTTTTTCTCTAAGTCCAAGACTAAAGACTTCAAGTACATTATTAATAGAATCCAAGAGAAGTTGGCAGGATGGAAGGCTTTAATCTTGTCCAAAGCAGGGAGGCTCACTCTTCTCAATTCAGTTGCTGTTCTATTCCCTCTTATGCCATGATGGCTTTTCCTGTTCTAAGGAAGACATGTTCTGAAATTGATGCCTTGTTTAGAGATTTCTGGTGGAGAAAAATTGGCAACAATAGACATGATGGGTATTGGAAAGCTTGGGAGGAAATCTGTACTCCAAAAAGTTATAGAGGACTAGGTCTCAGAAGAATGAAGGATGTGAATTGGGCCTTCCTGGCTAAATGGGGATAGCTACCCATTACGAATAATAACTCTCTTTGGGCTTCCATCGTGAAAGCTAAATACTTAAAGAGTTCTAAGTTCTTGTTAGCTAGAGGTTCCACTTCAGATTCTTGGGTTTGGAAAGGTATCCTAGCTTCTAGAGACATTTTTACCAAGGGCCTATGTTTAAAAGTCGACTTATTTTCTTCTATTAACATCTGGAAAGAGTCTTGGTTCCCTTACTTGGACAATTTCGCACCACGTCCAATTGGTAGGATTAGAAATCTCACCTTAAAAATAGCTGATCTTTGCACTCCCTCTGGTCAATGGGATCTTTCTCTCTTGAAAAACACCTTTGAGCCTTCCACAGTCAAAGCTATCCTCAAAATGCCCACACTGAACAGTAATGCTCAAGAGGATAGTTGGTTTTGGGCAGCTTCATCCTCAGGATCCTTCTCGGTCAAGTCCGTTTACCTCTTAGATCAAGGTAAGAGATTCTCACAGAACTTGGTGGCTAGTCCTTCCTTCTGGAAATGGTTGTGGTCCAGTAAACTACACCAGCGACACAAGATTCTTTGGTGGACCATTGTTTCAGATATCTTACCCACAAGAGAGTTTCTATCTCATTTCATGCACATTGATGATACTCAGTGTATTCTTTGCAAGAAGGACGTGGAATCGGCCATCCATCTTTTCTGGTCTTGTGAATTTGCTAGGGCCCTTTGGTTCTCTTCACCTTAGTCTATTCGAACAGATTCTATTATTTTTTCTTCTATAGGGGCTTGGTGCAAATGGCTTGCCTCAGAGGAGAACTCTTGGTTCCATCCCATACCAAAGCCTGAACTTCTTCTTTTTGCTTCAATCCTAGTTGAGGGAGTGTGGCGGGCTCGTAGTCAGGCAATGCATGAGAAGTCCTAACCTAACTTAGCTTTGGTCCACCAAAATATCTAATATCATTGGGTTGAGTTTCATAAAGCCATCATTCACCCCTTAAATGAAAACCAACTTCATACGAATTAGACCCCTCCACCACCAGGTTGGTTTAAAGTTAATTTTAATGTAGCCATAAAAGGTCCTCACTCTATTCTCGCTATTGTTGCTAGGAATTCTCTAGGTGAGGTAATCTTGATAAGGACTTCCTCCCTTATTGGTTCGGAACTGCTAAGTGGGGAGGCTTGGGCTGCTTCTTTGGCTATTGATTATGCCATTGAATTTGGTTGGCTCAACTACATCTTTGAAGGGGACTCGTTGACTGTTATTTCTGAGCTAAATTCTTCTGAACAAGTGAAGCATTAGTGTATTAGAGATTGTCTGTCTGCTGCTAGAGCCAAACTTTCTGCAATTCCCTTTTGGTTTGCTATGAAAATTCCTAGATCCATCAATTTTGTGGCTCACAATGTCACCAAGTGGGCAGCTTTGACTAATATTTTTGGTGACCTTATTCATGCCTCGCTTCCTGCGGGTGTTTTGTGTGATTGTATTGAGTGGTTTTAGCTTTGTTCTGTAACTGTTAACTGCTGTATTTTCTACTTTTATTATTTTTCTTGCCCTATGCTTGTAAGAGGGCTCTTCTCCAGCAAAAAAAAAAATTCCCTACGCTCGGCACAAATATAGGCGCTGATTGGTGGTTTAACAAGTTGACTTTCATAAGCCGATGTGGCATCTTCTTGTTGGATACAGAAACCGGCTACACAGATTATTGGCGCACAGGATCAGACACTGCCAGAAGCTGCATCAAGACGTGGGCTCACCTGTCTCCTGGGCTGTCCCACTCGCGCACCCGTGCGTGAATGACACGCACGAATCTGAGCCGCTTTTCCGTTTGATCCGACGGCCATGATCACACCTATCTTCAATTCCATACTCGGGCATGTGACTTCTGTTTCAACTGATTTTTTTTTCTTTTCTTTTAAAACCTGATTTTATACAAAATTAAATCAAATTAAAACCTAAATCTAATTAACTTAAACTAATTAAATTAAAATACCGAAACCTAATAAAATAACATAAAATTAAATAAAACTAAATCTAAACCAAAATAAAATAAAACGACTTAAATTACTTAAAATCTAAATTAAAATTACTCTAGGACATATTTTTTAATGAATAATATAGCACAATTAACTCTATTTTTATAGAGTTATCATATATCTCAAAAGACTAATATTTCTTTGAACTTTTTCATGCTAAATTTTAGTTTAAGCAAATGAAATTTTCATAAGAATTAACAAGCACTACCTCTTACTAATGTTTAATTACATGAATCTGTTTATAAGTATAATTCTTTCTTGCAGTTTTAGATCTGGCTATTACTAAACACTATGGCCAAAGATACCTATCATGCATCCTATAGGTTAAGATGATAGGTGCATGTGATTCATTACTTGGTTATAGAGTAACATTTATAGTATATATATATACATATATGAGTACATCTGTGGAGCAATAATATTATTGTTGTGCATCGCAAATAGTACTAAATAACAGGTTTATTCATGCCATTTCATATGCAAGTATACACTAGAGATATATACTAATTAGCACTTTCATGCCCTTATTGTCATTCATACTAAATTTGACCAACCATCCACCCTACTGTGGGCGGAGCCAAGGGGGCAAGTAGGGGCTATTGACCCCTCTAAAATTTTTTCAATTAATTTTTTAGTACTGTTTGAAATTTCATTTTCTATTTTAGTCCCTATTAAAATTTTTATTTTTAGTTTTATTTTTGTTTCTAATATGTGAGATATTATTATCATTATGTCCTTTTAATTTATTTTTATTTCATAGTTTAGTATAATATAAGATTTTATTTTACTTTGGTCCCATTCAGATTTTTATTTATAGTTTTATTCCTATATAAGATGTGAATTCACTTTTTTTTCCCCTCAACTTAAGACTCACTTGATTTTTAATTTTCGTTTTCTATTCAATTTTCTATACTAAAATTGAGAGGGGGAAGTTAGGATTGTGAATTTTTTTTTTTTTTTCAGTGACTCCAACTCTATATGCTAGTCAAGACATATATATATAACTACAATGTGTATTGTATCCTTTATACTTATCTTTTTTAATTTAAATTTTGATTAGTTTTTAGTTTGTATATTTATAAAGATTTTATAGATCTAAGAATTTTACTTTTGATATGACACTCACAACGAGACTATTATATAGTACTTTTAAGATATAAAAATTTATCGAGCATATTCTATTATCATTTGGAGACACTATTATATATTCAAATATTTTTTCTGGTATTATTATTGTAGTAAAAAAAGAATTATTTTCGCCCCCACTGAAAAAAAATTCCGGCTCTGCCATTGCATCCTACCTCCTCAACGTTCTTGACAAATCCATCTTTTTTCGGTAGAGTTTTTGGGAGGCATGTTTTGGTCCTCTTCTCCAGTTTTCAGAGAAAGTATATGAGTTTGAGAACAAGATACTCAAGTCAATCATTACTGCCTAAGCCCGAAATATATGTGTATATATATATGTACATGTTATGGGCCTGTAGTGACAAATTGAAGTGTGATAGAGTGGAGCTCAATAACTTTTGCCATTGTATAATATAATATATAGTTCATAAATCTTCCAAAATTTAGTTATATGGAGGTGAGCAAAAATTGAATTTTATATTCTAGTTACGTACATGATATTGGACATGAAAAAGTGTACAGTATAAATGATGACCAATCCATAAAGTGACCGCACAAGTACTCGAGTAGCATTCTTCGATAAAAATTAGAAAGGAATAAACAAAAAAGAAAGATAATTAAGTTGAATTGTATGGTTTTTTAGTTAATAACTGCATTGGATGGGGGCTGAGGTCGTGCGTGTGTAATATCCACCAGAAACTTTGTTTTGGTATCAACCAACATGTAATTGGGTCGACCTGTTTCTGAACCAATATTTACTCATTTGAAAGTAAATCAAAGCCCAAATAAAATTGATATTAGTCCAATTACTTTGATAATGACTGCATTTGGATCAAATTCAAGGTGGTCCATGCTCTCTACAGTGGCATATAGAGCAAAAGGACCACAAATTCCATAAATCTCAGTAGGAGTACCTATCACCAGCACGCCTACACATCACATTCCATTATTCCCTTTGTACATTTATAATTAGGAAAATGAAAAAAGAAAATACATGTATGTATGTATATATAAATATGCAAACTAAATTTGAAAAATTTAAAAGAAAAGAAATTCCTTTATATCATCTTTAAATATATATACATATGCATGCTCTACCTATACACAAAAAGTAGGGGTGTCAATTCGTGTCGACGGGTCGGATTCGTGTCGGGTTGAAGTCTAATATATACATAAATTATGTCAACCCGAACCCGACCCGTGACCCGTCGCGTCAGAAAACCATCAACATTAACCCGACCCGCACCTAAAACGGGTTGACCCGAACCCGACCCGCACAACCCGCTTTGGTGAATAACATCAAACACACAACCCGATTTTGACCCGTCAACCCGTTTTTGACCCGCCAACCCGCTATGACCCATATTTTTTTACTTATATTTTTTTTTCTAAGGCTATTATTGTCTCATTTTAAAATAAATAAATTAGGGATAATTTATAAATATAATTAATAACTTATAATCCCAAAACTTACATTGTACAAATTAAATATATCTATAATAATAGTCATAAAAATTAATAACTTATAATCCCAAAACTTACATTGTACAAATTAAATATATCTATAATAATAGTCATAAATAAATTAAATAAAAAATATTTTTATAATTTAATTATATATATATTTGTTGGCGGGTCAAACGGGTCAAGTTCGTGTCAAGCGGGTTGACCCGAACCCGACCCGTTTTTTTTATTCGTGTCAGGTTGGTCAACTCGAACCCGACCCGCACCTTTTTTCTTCAACTCTAACCCGCAAAAAATCGTGTCGTGTTCGTGTCGTGTCGTCGTGTCGTAACCCGAATTGCCACCCCTAACAAAAAGCACTATATATATATATCCATTTAATTATTATGTTATTTTCTTCCATAAATTCTTTCAACAATTAGGACCACTAAGCAGCTAGTCATGAGCTTCTATGGAGTGATGAAGTCTTTTCTCTTTGATGCCACACACCCTTTAAAGTGTACCCTGCTCCAATTATAACACTTTTTTTTTAGGGGGGTGAAAATCAAAAGGGCCCAACTTGCAACAACAACAAGAACTGGGGTAGGGTGTCCTTTAATATTTCTTGGATCTAGTGACATAATGCTGATCATGATGATCAGAGATATAGACAGACAGACTAATACTGATCCATAATTTCAGTCCTCTCTTTTCTCTCTGCCACTCTTAGACTTGTGTTCCTTCGTTTTCATTCTCAGAAGAATGGCAGATTCTATAAAGGACCTTCTTTTTCTTTCTCTCTTGGATTCACATGAAGCTCTATCCCATGCTTAGAAAAACATTTTGCTATGAATAATGGGGACATATGGATGAGGAAACGAAGCTTTTTTTGGCTTGCTTTCTAGTATATATATGAGGGTGCCAAAAACCTATATAAAATAATTATTGTCTTCTGCATTGTCGTATATAATTTAGAGGGTTTACTTTGCATGCTATGGTGGGTTATTGTGTAATATATAGTTAGGGGGACGCGAAAGAGAGAGAGAGAGAGAGAGAGAGAGAGAGAGAGAGAGATGCTTAGGTGAAAAATCCAAGTCTAGTTTACATGCCCTTATACGTACGGCCTGATAGAAGATCCCTTATGAAAATTTTGTTGTAGAAGTCATCCAATTATTGATTAAGGTATAATGTGATCAACTTGAAAATTTAAAAGGTAAAAAAGAAAAGAGTGAGGAATTTATTTTAGTTATGTTGGAGAACTGAGAGCTTTAGTAACTAAATTTCAGAAAAGATTTTATAGAGACACATAATTATATTATCATAAATCTAGTTTTCTCTGAAATACTAAAGCAAAACATGCACTAATATAGTAACTTATTTTTTAAACCTCATTAGATTAATATCCTTATGATCATGCATGTATGTAAATTTGAACCCTTTCTTGATTTGTGCCCATCTTTATGATCATGTGTGACATTAATTACTGCTATATATACTACTGAATTCATTACGTGACCTTTTGTTCTAGTAGGTACCATCCCTTTGCTTTACTCCCAGCTTAATTCGTTTACAAACGAATTTATTGCAATTATAACTAGACTAAACATTAGTTAAAAAGAAGTGCTGCTTATGTCTTGTGGGAATATCTGATGAGTTCTAATGTGAAGTATATGTATTATTGTCCATGATCAGTTGTTTAGTCACAGTGAAGAGTTGTGACTACAATTATAGTCACAAAAAGAAAATTGTTAATAACTAAGATTTTTCAGTACTAACTATCTAAAATGAACATATGTATATATATGGCCTTCTTATAAGGAGAAAAAAAATTGAGTACTTCACTTGATGCCAAAGCAAATAATCTAGCGTATTAACTTAGAGACTCAACTCTATGTATATATATATTTGGTTGATTTGAACCTGAAATTTTATCTTGCAATCACAAAGAGTTGGATCTTTAGCTACCAATAAACTTGATTAACGACTCGAATTAACAATAGTTAACCCTAAAGTTAGTAAAATAGTAATTTTTACAATTCAGACTACGCAAAATTAGTTGACTTTTTCCTATAACAATATCTACCAGCTAGTAAACCTTGATCGAGCATGCAGCAGCCGGTTAATCTTTAGATATATCGACCTTACCAAATACACCACCATTTTGAGTGTACATAAATATTACTTTGTAACTTTGTATTAATGATATGAAATGTTTATTAATTCGTAATATGGAGAGTAAAGGGAAAATTTTTTTTTTAATGCCTTTCCAACTTATTGTTTTTTATTTTCTTCGTTCTCGTTCTCGTTACAGATTAATAAATGTGGCCTTAATATATATAATACAAGGAACAGATTGTAATATATGAAAGAGAAAATTGCGAGGGAGTTAAGAGGTCGTTTTGGAGAAAGTACTCTAGTGACTTATATCTCATATTTACTTTAATAATTGTTCCCCGTACGTGTATAATATTCGACATATATAGCAGTGCAGGTCATCTTATTAGCCATATGAAAAAAAAAATCTTATGATTTGATCGAATTACACTTAAAAATTTCGCCTAGTTATAAGGACATTTACTAATGCCACGGAGCCACAGACATTGTCACTGAAGCAGAATATATATATGTATATATATAATTCTCGACATGATGGAAATGTGTTTTAATAAATAAGGTGCACGCGGCAGATTAAGGGAATGGCTAAAATTCTAAAACCCGAACTGATGCTTATTTTTATGTTTAAGCTTTGTAATATTGTCAATATATAATGACTCCCTCATGATATATGGACCTTATAGTTAATGATATTGTCATTGGTTCTTATTATAATTAGCAGATGACAAATGCTATATAGTATATTAACGCCAGCTATATTATAATTTTCTTAAGCATTGTAAATATAGAACGTATATTAGCGATTTTCTCACTATACCATTATTTCACCTTATACAAACATAAAATTACAAACCAAAAAAGATCTCTTTTAGGTTCATATTTAAGAAAATCACTCGTTTTAAGCTAGCTAGCTAGAATATGAATTAAGAAGAGTTACAGGAGTATTTGATACATGATTCGAATCATATTTTTCAAATTCGAAAACATCTTTTATATAGAAAATTGGAAGGATAAATGTTTTATCCTTCCAACTTTCTATATAAAAGATGTTTATGGATTTAAAGAATAGAATTCGAATCTTATATCAAACGTGCCCTAGAATATTCACTTAGTTGATGAAGCTGTTAACTAGTAATTTTAGTGCTTGAGAAACTCCATTAATTTTCTCCTAAATAAAATAAAGTAAAATAATAAGAAACTCCAAAAAAAGAAGAAGTAGAAACTCTAGTAATTTTAACTTTCTATAGCTCTATATATGTATAAATTTTCTTAAATAACTTTTTTAATATGTTGACTACGTCCGTCCATATAAATGGCGATATATATTACACCCAACATATATATACTGATTAATTAAACCATTGAGCTTGCTTGGTGAGACTCCACATATATATATATGTAATCTATATCGACTTCAAAATACCACATGTAAGTAATTATAGAATCAAAATATCACGAGTAAGACGAGAATATTACGTTTGGCGAAGAGCTTTCTTCATAAAAAACCAAGTTCGACTTACGTCCTACACATGTTATACAATCTAGCTAACTAGCCGCACAACGGACTCGATTTATATATGTCCAAAGTGCCGACTTCAACTTCAAACTGGACTGATATTTTTCAATCTTTTATTAAGTTTTAATAAATATAAAATTGTCATCAAGATACAATCTGTATCTAACCTATATCAACTACAAAAAAGAGATTGGGTATATCAATCAGTTCTAGTACTCTTATCATATGAACAAGTTAAACTTAGCCTAATTAGAAATAAAAAAAGTGGTCGTACTCGTATACCCTAATATTATTACCTGAAAAGATTTATGCACACATAGTGAACAACAATATTTACAGCCAAACACTTTGCTTCTCTGTATAATTTAGGTCCATATAAGGATTAGGATTCAGAATCTGCCCCATTTTTCATTTCAAATTTTTGAAAATTGATACAGTACTACTGAATCATATATTGGCCCTTTAATTTTGACAATATTATAATTATGTACATCGTACTTCAAAGACAGAAGCATATGCATGTGACTTTTTCTTAAACTTTTGATCAGTAACGTGTCTTTTTCTTAGTGAAAAGTAGTGAGCTAGAATTAACTAGCTAGATATTATATAAAATGGTAGATATGATATGAAACTGTACACTAGTCATAAGTGTATTTTCTCTATTGGATTTTTTATGCTAAAGACCCTATATATCAATCCCTATTTTTAGCATTTGATCACTAACTAGATTTTGTTTTACTTTATTTGAAGGCAAGAAAAGAAAAGCACCGAAAAGAAACTTCTGCCTTGATTAACATTTTGACCATTCAAAGCCTTTTTCAACACTTTTTCTAATACATGACTAGATAGCTAGTTCCTGCTCCTCAATTAATCCACATGTACCTACATATACACAATTGATACATACAAATGCATTAACTAAGAGCTTATATATTTCCTACAATCCTGGAAAGTTTTCAGATCGATTCAAATCATACTTAGTTAATGTAAGATGAAGGCATGTATAAAAATTACATGAATATACTGCAACATATATGTGTGTGTGTTTGTGTGTGTGTATATATATAATATTTTTTTTGCTTGCTCTCAACCTCAAACTATTAAGTATTAATCGAATAAAAGTATACATAATGCATTAATATGTGTACACATATAACGCTTTGCGATCATATTCTACAACACACCTTAATTAAGTTTCGAATGTAATCGTTTATAACCATTATGCAGAAAGTTCACAATTTTAACTATTGAACACTATATATTGAATCAATCACAATATTCATATGGCTTACTTGTACACTGAAGATCAATGCCATTACACGAAGCTGAAGCCGAAGCTGAAGTAGGAAACACCCTTTTGCACATACAATATCCGTGATATGCATGATGAAGTATTATGTATGGACATTATACATCTATATTACGACAATTATTATACGTATATAGCTTAAATGAAGCTATATATGATCCTTTTCCGGTCGGTTTTGGAAGCTACTTTGAGAAAGAAGCTTAGGATTGAAAAGGGCAGGAAAGGAGGGTTTGAAAGTCGAATTATTGGTAACAGAATGAAGAGAAGGCATGAGAGAATTGTAAGGAAAGATCACGTGTTGTGATGACGAAGAAGTAGTAGTAGTAGTAGTACTAGTACTATGATTATGATCATGGTCATGATCTAGAACTGGGGTACTAGTGGTGCTACTACTAGTAGTAGTGGTTATATTATACGGAGGAGGATATGGATTGTAAAACGACGGCGTCGAATTAGGAAGACCGAAGAATAACTGAGATCCAGGTAGGAGAGAAGACGAAAACGACGACGGATTAGCATTACTATCCATTTGGGGTACGGAGAATCCATGGCCACTACTACTACTACTACTTCCANNNNAGAAAGTGACAAGAGATTATCATTGGAAGGCTCATACGACATGCCGTTTTGCAAAGAATTGGGATGACTAAGAGGGTTACTTGATAGCGGGAAGAAACTCTGAGCAAACAATTGGTTAATCCCATCCTGGTGATCATGAAGGTGATCCTTGTTTTCGAATGTCGTTGCAAGCGTCGTCGTATGATGATTATGAAACTGGCTGAGAAGCAGTGAGCCCTGAGGGATTTGGAGAGGAGGGAGCTTATCAATGTCGTTTTTAGTTGCGTCAATCAACCAATCTATTACCTTACTAGGCTGGCTCAGCCCCAGCCGGTCCTGAAGATCGTACAGCTGAATCGCGGTTGGGACCGAAAGCCGAATCCTCCGGTCCCTCAACCCCCTTATGGTGCATACTTTGCTGTGCCTATCTTTCCCGCCGAAGGTGCGCGAGACTCGGACAATTCGAGGGTTTCGGAACCCTGCTGACGACCACTGTCTCGAGCTAGATGAAGTTGTTGTCGATGTCGGTGCTTTGAAGAGCTGCTGCTCGCCGCCGCCGCCGCCGCCGCCTCCTCCGCCGTCCCTGGCCTCTTGTTTGGCTGCTGGGAAGCCTGCTTTTTCTCTTGAATTTGTGATCATTGTTGTGTGGGTTTGCTTGTCATGGCAGCTCCTTGGGAGGGTGCAAATTTGCTGGATCAACTGAGCAATGTAATTGTAAAGAGAATTCAAGATTAGTTAGTACTGAAGTACCAATTGAACATGTTAAAAAATTGGAAAATCAAGGTTGTTTATATATTATATCTACGAATTAGTAAACAAAAATGATGAAATAACTGATAATGATTGCAAAATACTATAATTCTTGCGAAAATCGAAGTTACATAGACAAGAGAATCTTTCAAACTTATAATTGGGAGAGGAACAAAAAAGGAAAGAAGAATAACTATAATTGTGTGTAAATTAATAAACGTAAGATATCTGAATTTCCTACAATAGAAAAAAAAAATATTATGAAATCAAAATTCAAGAGAGAAAAGTGGATGAAGATAAATAATTAATTATCAGCTTATAAATGAAATTTGCTGGTTTTAGCACGGCCTTTAAGCCCTAACGGAATCTTTAAATTTATTCGGGCGATGATGATGATAATTAAGATGAGAAAATGATGAGGATGACGATGAACTTACAAGAGATCAGATGAGTAGTCAAAATGATGAGTTTAGGTTTTTGTGGTTGTGGAGTAATACCGTAGCCGGAAAAAGGGAGAAGCAGAGCTAGCTATAGAGCTAGCCTCTAGAAGGATAATATTATTGCTAGCTGCAGTGCTATATACCAGTATGACTACTCTCTCTTCAGACCTAGCTAACTAATTATATTAGCTATAGCTAGCTTCGCAAATAATATATTCAGTTTTAAATTCAAAGCCTTATCTCAGAGAATAAAGATAACCTTTATTGATTTAAATTTTGGTAAAGGAAAAAAAAAAAAGGATTCCAGAATTTAACCGCACACCNTGTAATATTTGAATTTATGTTTTTGTTTTTTTTTTATTACTCTTCATACCTTTGTGGTTAGCTATGTATAATACATGTAATTTAGTTACATTTATATGAGGAATTTCGGTATTCGATTGCGTTCGAGCTACTGTTCGAATGTAGTCAAATAATCTCGACTTCGGTCAAACATAGTTAGTCGTCGTTCCTGCACTGTCTCCATCATTTTTGACAGTTTCGACTAGGATCAAGTTGGGTTAATTTCGAAATTTTCATTAAATGAAAATTCTAATTTTATAAATAGTTTATGCTTTATCTATTTTTTCATCACATGCTCTAAAAAAGAGTCAAAATTGATAATTTCAAAAAAAGATGATGAGCTTATATGGTTGGAGAAATCTTTACTTCTAATATAATCTGTCACTATAAAGTTTGTATTTTTAATATCAACTTTATTTATCAATTGTAAGATCCGCTAGGTAGTATATCTTCTTTAAAAAAATAAAAATAAATAAAGGTTCTCAACACTGAAGCTCATATACATGAATCATGAATTATCACGTTGCAAATTAAAGTTCTTCTTAGATGTGTGAGCTTAGCATACATGTGTAATTCATGTGTGAGGTTTGTGCTAAACACCAATAATGGCTACTCATTTTTCTAGTTGAAGAAAAAAAAAATCATGATTCATAAATTTGTAATTTATGACACAGATTTTAAAACCGATTATGATTCTCTTTTCTTCTTCTTCTTCTTATTCTTCTTCTTTTTTTTATTTTTTATTTGGGGTTCCCTCCGGCCGGGTGGATTTTGTTGCAGCAAGAATAATGCGAGACTTAAAAGTAATAACAAATTCTGGTTGTATTTACAAATATATATAATTATTCAATAGATTGTAGGTAGATATATGTAATTAACTTCAAAGGGGACCATGTATGCATCATAAACTTGAAAATATATAAGAGAGGAAAGAAATAATAAATAAAACAAAAACAAAAAGAAACATCAGGATGCGGTTACAGTACTTTGTCAGCGACTATACACACTAGCTAGCTAGCTTTATCATTGTATTCCACAAAAAGCATGGATTGAAGCTTTGCATGCATGCCTAGCCACAAACAAATCATAAAAATAATACAAACCCTAAAATGTTGGAAACTCTTTCGTTTTTCTTCCTGTTCAATCTTCTTCTTCTTCTTCTTCTTTTTTTTTTTTTTGGGTGTAAAACCCTTATTGATCTCTTCTTTAATTTGTGAGATGATCTAAGCAAGGATTGTTTCGGATAAAATTAGGGTTTGAAGTTATATGTACTCTACATATAAGGGATGGGGTAATGAGCAGAGTTTATATATAGGGGCAATAAATTCAATTAGATAAGCCGTAGTCACATAATGCATATATTGGAGGGTTCCAAAAGTTGTGGTGTATGGTGTATATCTGCTGGAGTTCGATCTATAAGCGCTGGATAAATATATATTATGGTATTTATAAAATGAGAATACATTATATGATAAATGGATAGCTAGGGTAGCTATATATCTAATATTGTAGAGGAGGGACCAACTCATATAGGTTCTTTAAAGCATCCACTAAATATATACAGAGAGGGACCACACACAGATAGCAGTGAGATTTGCACACAGCACAACTTGGAGTATAGTACTATATATACTACTACAGACTAACATATAATTACACAAATATTTTATGCATATTGATATATATATCTACAAAACATATGTCAACTATATATATATAATATATATAGTACATATGTTTATTTTTTAAAGAATTGTATATTCTCTATATATCATGTGATGAACTAGCTATATATACTAGGTAACATATAACTTTTTTTTTTTTCTTCCACATGTGTATAATTTATATGCACACACAGATATATATATATATATATGCAAGTTAATTTCCCTTATTTTGAGAAACCATATTGAACCCTAATCTCCATATAATTTATTTTTTTTCAGTAACATGTAAAGCTTTTGAGATACATATATAGATAATTAAATCCACACACAAATATATATATATTTTATAAGCAATTATCAAAAATTAAAAGGGTTGGATCACAAAGTTTTGTTCTATCTGTAAACTATGGATTTATAACTCATACGGCCGCGCGCAAAACAAGGAAAAGAAAACCCTAAAAAAGTAACGCTTATTATTACATTATGATTTGCGTCCAAAAGAGATGGTGCTTTCTAATATTCTCAATAACATATGAAACACAATGTTTCATTAACCCAGATATGCTTACAGTAGTAGTACTTCTGCAACTAGATTGCGATAACACAGTTTATTTTTTTCAGTAAAAACATGTGATGACAGTACTAGAGAAGCCCAGCTTTTCATTTCCTCGTTATATAAAGTTACATTGGAACTATAACGCAAACATACACACACAGTTACATTGGAACTATAACGCAAACATACACACACAGATATATATATATATGTATGTATGTATACAGGCAGACACATAACAACTGTAGTACTACTAAAGAAAAAAAAAAGAAGAAATTAAAGGAAAGAAAATCAAAGAAGAAATTAAAGAATACAACTAGCTACAGTTTTTCATCTTTTTTGCTCTAAGTGCAAAAGCTAATTATGACTGAAAATTGAAATAATTATATGGCAATGTTATTTCCCTTCTCTTGTTTCTTTATATAATTACACGAACAAGAAGTCTGAAGTCTAATTTATCTTATGTATATATACATATATATATTGAAGCTCTAGTTGGAATTCTTTTTGTGCAGCAGGCACGGAGATACATGTAATAAGGGCTCAATTTTACATTTTCTTTTGAAAAATCGAAATATATATTTATTACGTATTTTTAAATTTTTATCTTAAATATATATGTAAAGCCCTGACTCAAAAATAGATAGCCCCTACAAGATATTCTAGCCCCACTGAATATAAATCCAGACTATGTCCCGATATATAGGTATATATATATACATATATATATATACACACACATGTATGTATATATATATACACATGTATGTATGTGTACATTTTGTTTCGAGGTTGGTCAGTCTAGGAAATAGGAATCTGGTGGTAACAAAATATATAACTGAGAAGGTTCAATTAATAGAGTATATGGTTGCAGTTGCACCCCGGTCAAAAGCTGATGATCACCTCTACACTTATTGTATCCTTAATTCTCTTTTACAAGATAGTTCCACAACTAACGATATTCAATGGTCACAACAATTAAGCACATTAATTTGATAGTTTCTTAAATATAATATGTACCAACAAATTAATTTGCCCTTTCTAATTCGTTTTCTCATAAATTTTTAGCACACCGCCATCAACTAATTACTGCCCCACTTTCAATTCGCTTACATAACCCAATATATACATATAAAAACCAGAAAAGCTATGTACTTAATAAGTTAATTTATGATAAAACTAACAAATATGATGAAACGGCCGCTATATACCTCCTCGTTATTTCTCTATATGTTCTGAGCGTTACCTGTACGAAAGGGCTTTCTAGAAAGTGCGTACAACAACAAATATTTTAATAAAAATAATTTATATATCTCAGAGAAAGACTTAAATCCTCATTTAATAAAAAGCCTGCAACGATCTAGATGAAAGTATTATTTTTTTTTTTCAAAGAAATTTATTATCTTAGTTTTTCAAAGCTTATAATTACCTTAAGTAAATTCAGAAATTTCTGTTTTTACCCATGCCATGTGGGGCTTTGCAGTTGTACATAATGGATAATTCTTGAGTGATCTCTTTCTCCTTCTGTATCACCACCAGGAAAAAGTTGTGGTGAGCTTCACGAGAAGATCATGTTAATGTTTTTTTTTTCTCATATACATAACATATCTATGTAACATTTCTTGTTTTACTTCATGCGAAAAAAAAAACATTTTTTGTTTTACGTCAACGTGACATATCCGCATACCTAATATGTGTGTGTATATATATATATATAAGGCTAGATTATAGTTCCACAATATAAGATTTGGTGACTAGTCACCCATATAAAAAATAAAGAACATATAATATTATTATTTACTGAGGTAACATGAAAACTTTGTTCAAATAATAATATAAAGATCTAATAGAGTAACATTTTTGGGGAAAGAGTGCAACATAATCCAACAAATATTCAAAGAATTGCACTTTAATTATTAGGAAGGACTAATGATCATGTTAAATAATAATTAAATTATGTTGTCACATATTTACTATTTAATAATTTTATTATATTACCACACGATTATAATATCAAACCTATAACTATTGATGACCGTTTAACTATTTCTGACCAACTAAAAAAATAAAATCTCAACTATATTTTTAGATATTTAATTTTATATTGAAAAATAAAATAAAGATAACTTTTTTTTCCCTTTTCTGTTGCCAGTATACAATTACTGTTGAAAAATATAGCCAACTATTCACGCATGCAAGAGATTAACTGTTTAATACTAAATGATCAATACAAGGAGAATAAAAATAGAAAAAAAAAATTATTCTAGTATTTTATAATATTGTGTAACTTTTGCATGGAAAAATAAAAATTTTCCATTATTAATGGGTTTGAAACTTTGTGAATTATATTGTGAATTTTGAAAACTTATATATATAAATACATAATGTTTTTATGAAATAAAAGAATGAATTTTGTTTCACCAATTCTACATCCATATGATGTATATATAAAAAGAAATATATATATAGTATCATTAACACATCATTAGTCATTTGTTAAATCTTATTATAACAAATTCTAAATGAGAATTCATGTAATAAAAGTAAATATTATATTTTTCTATAGATGAAAATATTATTTTTTTTATGCAACAACCTACTCAACGAACGGAAAAAAATATATATATATATATACTCCTCAGCTGGTTGCATTTTTTAGCCTAGTTTTACCCCTGCACTATTTACAATCGTTGGATGAAAGTCAACTCATATTTTTCCATTATCTATTAGCTTTAACAGTAAGATTGATAGTGGGTGACTAGTCTCCAAAACTAACTATGAAGGACTATGTCTTTATTTATATATATATATATATATATATATATCTTTTTTGGAGCACTTTTCAATTTAGAGCATAATTATATTTTTGCAGCAGCTGCAACTATTGAGAAGGAAACTTTAATTTTGTACATAAGAAATTTTCCCCTGGCGTAAACATTGGGTCAAGTTTTGAATACATTCAGATTTTTTTGGTAGTATTAAAAAAAAGTTATGAGATCGCTTACTCCTATAACTCAGGTGGGTTGGACTTACCCGCATTGGTTAATAGATCCTTCTCAAGATTGTCCATAAATCTCTGACCAATAGGACGACGGCAACTCGAACCCAAAATACTTTATAGTCGAGAGAACGAATGCCTTCTACCCCGCCTATTAACACAGTAATTGAATACATTCAGGTGGAAAAAGAGACAAAAGGTACATGTACATATTAATATACTCTACATAGTACACTATTTTAATAAGCATAACGTAACATATCCCAAGGTTTTATTTTGTTATCCAAAATGATAAATAAAACTTCTAATTCTCTATAACTTTATCGAGCCTTAATAATAAAGCTTCTATTATATTATGTTAATATAGGATAGGTATTTATTTATTTTTTTTACCTATACGTAAATATCGTTTTGGCCAATTAAAATTTATATTGTACATTTTTTTATATTAAAAAATAAAGAAGAGAAATAATATTAATAATGCATGTTTTTTCATGTACATCATTATAGTCGTTGGATCACCATTAGATGATGATCCAACGGCTAAAAAAAATACTTATACATAGGTAAAAAAAAAAAATACCTACTAAATTGGCAACCATACATATATATACGTACATATAAATTGAAAAAAAAAAGATGGAGAAAGTCCATAATCATTCGCAAAACAGCCGTAACTTTGCTTAGCTTAGCCCTTAAATACACCATATCACGTTCGTGACACAGCTAATTAACCAGGGGAAACACAAATTTGATTAGTTAATTAGTGGTTTATATACAGGTTACAGCTTTAATCGCTTTTCCGCTAATACGTTTGCTTTTGCTGGTTAATAACATTCTTTTGTGAATCACCATATATCCCATTTCAGAATCCCAATCAAATTATTCTATCCAATTAAAGTATATTCTTGCCAAATATGAAATTTTTCGTAAGCATGAGAAATATGAAACTAATATATGAGTTATTTAAAAATTTAGATTATGTAGCGTGAAACAGTACTGGTTGGACATTATTTGAGTCTCTCGAGTCATAAAAATGGATAGATGATTTGAATTTTATTAAGACGCATATATAACTCATGATAAATATATGTAGAAATAGTTCCAAAATGAGAAATTATCATAGAAAATTCTTCTTTTTTTTTTTCAAATTTTGAAGAAACCCATGTATATTGAAATATTAAAACAGATATAAATTCCATGTCTTCTAATTTAGGGAAAAAATGAGAATATGTGAAAAGACTAAAATACCCACATTAAAACCTATACATTTCAGTGTTCTTATTATTATTCTTGTCTCCAAACATTTAAATTTCCAAATTTGATGGTTTTCAAGATGTAACTGTGGTATATATATATATATATATATAGTTTTGATATGGATTAATGCACCTAATCCTTTACTACCAAGAGCCATATAACAGAAAATTAAAGTAAGAAAACACACAAATTTTAGTGGTTCATTCTCGACGTGAGAGTTACGTCCACTTTCAAGCAGGTTTTTACTATGATGAAGAAGAAAGGTTACAAGAAATTTTCATATCTCACGCCTCTCTCAGACTCTGTGAAATCTCTCTAATCTCGCTTACCCAAACAAAGCACCCTACAATTTATATATATATATAAATAAAATTAGAGTAACTATAATACGTGTGTAAAATTCTTAGTATAATTAAACTCCACACATCTAACAAGTTTTGGAATTGTACCACTAACTAAAATTTTCTTATAAATTCCTTTTTATTTATGTTTGGAACAAAATATACCCAATTCTAAAAAAGATAAAAGTACTATAAGGTTCAGTCATTCCACATTTTCCCCCAAAATAATCATTAGTTTTGGTGGAGAGACATATAATTTTTTATATAAATATAAAAAAATATATATAGTATTGGTAGTTAAATTCGAAAGTTTTTGTAATTAAAAAAAAATGTAATTCCGGGGTTATCTTGATACTTTCATATCTATAGGAATTTCTATTAAATCTGACAAAATGTAGAGTTTTCAATAATAATTTTTCTAACAAAGGCGTGTCCTCCCCTGTAATTTAAATTGGGCGCAAGTGGCAGAGCCAGAAAATTTTTTTGAGAGGGTGTAAAACTACTAAGACATAGAAAAAAAATATTTTTTGAACTCTTTTCTCCTTAATTTAGCCTAATTTTTAATTTCTATTTTTTCCCTTTTAATGAATGAGTTTAGTTGAATTCAATTGAGTTTAAAAATTAATTTAGGTCCAAAAAAATTTGAAGAGTTAAACAAAAAAAGTATTTTTTTAACTTAACATAAAATAATGATGTAGTTAATACATAGCTAGTTAAACTTTTTAAGTATAAAAATATGAGATGTGATTAAAACTTTAATTATCAAGTGGGACATAACTTTAATTTTTTTAAAAATACATATAAAACTTCTAAATCAAAAAAATTCAGTGGAAGTAAAACCTGCACTTTTTGAGGACCAAACTTTGCACCTTCGAAGAAAAAAAAAATAGCAGCTCCTAATTCTCAATTTTTTACTTCTTCCCAAGTTCCCATCCTTCAATAGATTCAAAAATTCTATAAGAAACTTGCATCGAATATATATGCATGCAAGAATAGAATCAGTATTTCCCATCTTTTTTTTAAAAAAAAAAAAAAGAAAAAGAAAAGAAAAGGGAGTGCGCGCCCATAAGTGAAACTAATATTTCAGATCTCAAAATAATGTTTCAAATTTAGAACAAATAAAGAAACTTTCTTGTTTACAAGTAAAAAATATTGCCAAGACACAGCAAGAGAATTCTCAAAGAATAACTCTTATTTGTTGAGCTAAAAGAGGGCTGAAAAACATGAAACATAGAAGATGAGTGGCTGGGTGGAAAAAAAGGAGAGGTGAAAACTAGCTGATGGAATTGTGAAGGTATGGGTACGGATGTCAATTTACCCAGCAGGGTTAGGTCCCCACGGGGGCCCCTCCCCTAATACAGTGGGTTCGAGGGAGACTATTCGAGGACGGGGTCAGAGATGGGGTCAAATAACATACCCAGGACAAGGTCGGGGTGGGTGTGGGTGTGGTGGAGGTATTCCCCGCCCTGAACCCTTCCCGATATACTTATTACATAATTTGAAATTATATATATTGTACACATAATTGTAACTCTAGTCTAAATAAGACTCCTTCAGCCGCACACGCATAGATGCACTCCTCAGTCCCTTTCTTTTTTCCAATCACCGCACCCAGTCCGCCTTTCACTCTTTCACAGGCGGCACATCTGAAGCTCTCAGCACTCAGCAATCAATTAGTCAGCCCTCTATTAGACCACTCGCGTCACCTTCTAGCATAGTCAGACTCTACTAGACCTCTCGACACTCGACAGTCACCTGGAGAATCCAATCAACCGAGGATTCCCCACCCCACCTCCGATCTCATTTAACTGGGGATGGGGGTGGGACGGGGGCGGGGGAAGCATTCACCGATCCCATCCTACCCCGTTTACATCCCTTAGCGTAGGTGGGAAGAGAAAAGACTATATATTAAGTTAAGGGACAATTTATAAATAATAAAGGGCAAGGGTGTATTAAGTAATAAAAAGGGTGTATTAAGTAATAGATGACTATATATGAACCCTAAACTACATAAAAGTACCCCTTAACTTTACTAATCCCGTTAAAAAATTTAAAAAATTGTAATTTTATTATAAGCACCCTTTTTCATTACTAAAATAGGTCTTACCTTATTCAGTACCTCATCAATTTTATTTACTCATCAATTTTGGCATCCCAAGCCACTACATCTATAAATAAATGGAGTTTTTTTTTTTTTTTTTTTGCCCAAATAATCATTGGTGGGATAAAAGTAAGTTAACAAAAAAAAACGATAGAGATGTGTTCTTTTTTTGTTGTTTAAAATAGTAAACAAAAGTTGAATATTGTTTTTAGTTTCAAAATAAAAAAATAAGCAATAAAAATAAGAGTTATTTCACAAAACATCACTTCGGTAAACATTACAATTAAATGGCATGTTCGACATAGATTTCAAAGATCTTTTGGTGTTCAAAAGTTATTTTTAGCGGGTGTTTGGATGAATTGTCGAATGTCTTTTTTGTTTAATTAGACAACATTTTTAATGAAGTATGTACCCACTAGCTTTTTCAAGAAAATTTTCTTGGACTTTTACTTCAAAAAGTAAAAGTTATCCCAAATAGATCTAAACTCATTACTCTCCCAAAAGCTATGACGGAATAATACTTGGAAAAAGAAAAACAAAAAAACAACAATACTGGGTGCATTATAAACCTGGAAAAATTATCCACGATATACTATTTTCTCTGATTTTAACAAACAATATTTTGAGTATTTGACACAAAATTTTTTGGTTTGTTTGTTGGTATAATTAAGTTTTCTTTTTTTGACTCAATACAATTAAAGTTTATCATAATATTGTTCCGTTGATAGAAATATTAGGAGATATAGGAGACTTATAGAGAAATTTAGATTTTCCAATTGTGATTATTAGGAACAAATTGTTAAAAAGTAAGTTAAAATGGTATATAATTGTCTATTTTAATCTTTTTATTTAAGGATAAACTAGTAATAAAAAAATATTGAGAAAAAAATGGGTACCTTAATGTAGCTTGGGGACATGCAAATATATAGTCCCTCTAAGTAATAATTCAATTTTAATTTTTAATTAGGGTTTTACAAATTTTGATCATCTTTTAAAGTATGTGATGAAAAAAGGGACAAACTATAAATCATTCATAAATCTAGGTCCTTTATTTAATAAAAAATTCAAAATTTCAAAATTACCCCAACTTAATAACGCTCTAAAATTTTCAAATATGTCAAAAAAGCAAAGTAAAAGAAGCGCGACCGGAAAAGACGTCCGACCATATTCAATCTCAATCAAGGTTTTTCAACCATTGATCAAGATTTTTAGACTACGGCCGAATTTTTTCAACCACCAATCAAAAATGGCCAAAAATGGTCAGGATTAACGATTGAAATATTTTGACCCATGTCAAACTGAGGCGTGTCCGAGATCTAGATCAATGGTGCTGGCAAGGTTCTACAGGTGGCAAAAACAGTTCGGAGTTTGTTAGAAGAGAATATATTTTAGAATTTGTTAGGAAATTAAGTCTCTAAACAATTTTAGATGTATAAAATGCATGGCAACTAAAGTTTTAATAATATTTATGAATAAGTCCTTTTTTTTCACCCTTATAATTAGGATGATAATTTTGAAAATTGTGTGCGGTACACGTACAAAGAGGTGGCAATAACTTCCAACGCATTTACTATTTTGCCTTGGAAAATTACAGAGATATACCTTGATATTTCAAAAATATACCATTTGACTTACTTTTTAAAAAAATAAAATAATTAGGCTTAATTAATGACCTCCACTTATTACAAATTAAAGGAAAATAACTCACACACCCTGGAGTTGAACTCCTCGCCTACTACTAAATTCCCACATCACTCCACCTACTGAGGCTACCATTTGACTTGCTTCCACTCGAGTGTTTTTCTAATTTTGAAGGGAAATTCATCAAACAAAACAAAATGTTTAATCTTTACTACCACAACTAAAACTAAAACTTAAAAAAAAAAATGATAAAAAAAAGACAAAAAAATAACACTCCTTTAAATTGATTTGAATAAAGTGTTATTTAAATAACCTATTTTTTGACATTATTAATGACAATACCTTCAAAAAAAAAATTATTAACGACAATACTTCAAGAAAAAATATATTAATGACAACAACAAAATTATTCCACTAATTAAATTACTATCATAATTAAAGTCATTGAAACGGATCAAGAAATAGACATTTATGTCCAAATTGAAAATTTTATAGATGGAGTTGAGATGATAATAAATGATTATAAAGTTTTTGTCGAGAATTTTCTGACACTAAATTGTTTCACCTAGAAACGCTATACTTTATGACTTATTGATACACGCCTTGCTATAAAGAAGATTGTCAGTTAAACATTTAGTCAAACCATATGTCAAACGTATTTTAGTGATTTTTTTTTTTTTAAAAGTAATTTGTGAATAAGGGAGACATTGCAAGAAATCTGAAATATGCGAATATAAGTAATTTTTTTTATACAACCAATATAAGTAATTTGTAAATAAATAGAAGGATAAAATTAATTTAAACTATAGGAAACGATTTTATAATTGTCCCAAAAAAATTGTTATTATTTAAAGAGTTTAATTGATCAAGAATATAGTTTCCCATATATTATATACATAGCGGAACTACAAGAAAATCTCAACCATCGGTACATTTAATTGAAAAGAATAATGAGTATTTGTTTGATGCGTATTGTGCATTAGGGATGTCAATGGGGCAGGGCAGGACCAGTTTTATATTAACCATCCCCATCCATGTTATTATTTCACAATACCATCCCCGCATCGTTTACGATTTAATTTATTACGGGGTGGTTTCGGAGAATCCCCGTCGGGGAACGGTTTCCTCATTGGTGTATCGGTATCCCTATTAAGTCCGTTAAAAATTTTCTATGTTAGCCCAAATCCTTAGAAGTCTAAATACATTAAAAAAAAAAAATTGAAGTTAAATCCATCAAAAACTCTAGAATGAACACAAGAGGCAGAGAGAGAAAGGATAACAAATATCGTAATTATGAACCCTAATTGTATTAGTATATGACTATATATATTATTAGGTTTTTTTTTTGGAATTTAAAGTTGAATTATTAGTATATATAAAAATAAATTTAAAAAATAATCTATACATAATCGGAGCAGGGTCAGGGCGGGGCATTCAATCCCAAGCCCGCCCCGCCCCATAAAATATTAATCGGAGAATCCTCGCCCCATGCTCCGCACCATTTATAACGGTGAAAACCCGCTCTGTTCGGGTCGGTGTACCACGGTGCATTGCCCCGTTCGGTAAAATTGACATCCCTATTGTGCATTTTATCTATGGATGGTTACTCTAATATCAGTCATTAGATTTTGATCCGATAGATATAACAATATCATTGATTCTACAAAAAATATTTAATGTAATACTTGTATAAATATATAAAATTATTTATGACTTAAAAATGGGTAATCTACTTGTGAACTAATGAGTTTAACAGGTTTTTTTTAAATTCATTTTCCATTTTTTTATTCTCATTTATAGTTGATTACTTGTATTTTTATACCCATTCCCTTTTATTCCTTACATCATCATTGCTATTACCAATTATATACAAATATATCTTTTTAAAATTTTTATCCTATACACTTTTTTCTTTCCTAGTTCACGTATTTTATCTTTGACATTGTATATATAAATTTTTTATTTTAATTTTAGTATTTTTTTTATTACCTTAAATAGCTAGTACGTTTTATGTTTTTTTTTATTTCACGTATTACCATAATATTTTTTTTATATTTTACATATATTCTTATTTTAATATAGGATAATTCAAAATAATAATAATAATTATAATAAATAATAATTTGATTAAAAAATCATATTATACATTTATGCTTGTCCTTGCTACTTCATATGACATACAATTTGATTTAATCTATTTACAACATGATCTAGCTCAATGGAAATTGAAATAAAAGGGAATAACTATTAATATTTTTCATCAAATTCTTTTCCCTAAAAAAGTCATTTCACCTACTTATTCCTAAGTTAATAGAAATTGGAATAAAGGGGATTCTCAAGAATTAGAGTGGAGTGATTATATGTAGATTTGACTAACTATTACAAATCATTTTTAATTTGGTCAAAGTAAATATCCATGGAACAAAAACAAAATTTTTTATTAAAAACTCTCTCAAAAATAATATTTATGAATATTTATAAATCTCCGTAAAATGATATCAAGTATCATCATGGTGATTCAATATATATATATATATTTATGACATAAATCAATTAGCTAGATAGAGTCATTTTCATCCAAAATATTCTAAATGTCTATGTATTGGAAGAAGTGACATGGATAGATACTCTTCTATGTAACAAAAGAAAAGGATAATTAAAGCATCATACGGAAAGCATTAAATAAAAAGAAGTGTGACATTTACGGGATTGCTAAAACAACAAGCACATCCTTTTCTTTTCATTTTGGGTTAATGGCGCAAGTGGTCCCTGAACTATCTAATCTGTAGTAATTTGATTCTCAAAGTTTGAATTATAGCAATTAAGTCCCTAAATCTTTATATTTGTATCAATTTAGTCTTTAAACTATCTAGGTTGTAACTTACAGTTAAATTTTTGACCAAACACATGTGAGGCACGTGGTGGTTTTGACAGTGTATTTAAAAAATAATTTGAAAATTTTAGCTATAAAAATAAATAATTATAAAAAAAATTTCTCTAAATTTGTAGCTCCAAAAATTCTAAAAATTACATATTTTTTTTATTTTAAATCCTTTCGTTCTGTTTATTTTCTTTTAAATACATTTCTAGATGCTACAACATACTTCTTATATATACTTTTTTCTTAAAAAAAATTTAATAACAGATTACAATTTATATAGTCGAAGAACAAAAGTACTTCAAAGTTCAAGGCTTTGTTTTCTATTTCTATATGTGTATATATATATATGCATATTTCTTTTCTAACTATTCTGGCCGGGTATGGTAATTTATTTCAAAGGCAGAGACAGGGACAGCGCCAAACCCTAGAAGAGTGAAATAGAATAGAAGGGGGGCAGAGGCAGAGACGTATGATCCAATGCAAAACAAAAATAAATGGGGCTCTCTTTAAATAATTCAGACAAAGCTGTCAGAAAAAAAGTGACTGCAACCCCTTGTGACTACTACTGCCAATTTCTTTTGTCTTTAGAAATAAAAATCTTATTTTTTTTATCTTTCTTAATTCTGATCGAAAAGAGACCTAGCTTATCGATCCTTACATCAATATATTCATCGTGTTAGTTAACTGGCCATAAATCAACGTTCATCATGAAAGAAGTTAAATATTGTTACCAGTAGTAGTGATTATCAATATAGAATTTTTTTATTATATAAGAAAATGGCTACTTGTATTGATATATGACATAATTTGTACGTCGTCCTAACTTTCACATATAAACATGTGATAGTAACATTGCTTGATTTTTGTTTGTATGTAATGAATAGATGATCTTATAGGACTTGTTTAATCTAGCAAGATTTCGGTTTATTATTATAAGTCTACGAAAATGTGAAAAGAACAATACGAAAATATGAATGATAGGAACAAGTACTTGCGCACCAAATTCTTTTTTTTTTTTTTCCCCCACCAAATTCTTACATCAAATTAACTACATGTTATTTCAGAGACCATATTATTTAAAATAAAGATTAAGAGATGTGTGGTCTGAGATCATGTGAATTAGTTTCTCACATTGTTTGATACAAAGTTTGATGCAAAAATTGCTGCTCCTAGCATTACTTCCAAGTTCTAACTACAGTACAACTGACATGTAATATTTGTTACACAGAATTTATACATATAGTTATAAAAACATCACCTTAGTTTTGGTTGCATAACACAACTCACTTTTGGTTTTTGAAAATAACAAAAGTGAGTTATGTTTGCATCATGTGGCATAAAAGCACCCCTTTTTTTTAAAAAAAAAATTATTACTTATTTATTTTTAAGTGAAAAACTAAAACATGATACAATTAAATACCCTTTTAATTAATTATATTGAAATTCACTCTTAATATTTACTTCAAAAAATATCACTCTTAATAATTATACCCCATCATATTAAAATTAGAAATCTTAAATTTTCGGATTCTTTGCAAAATACACTTTTGTCATAGTGTATTTTAGGAAATATACCCCTTTTAATAAACTTCTGGTGAATACACCTTATTAAGTTTTAATTATTTTAAATACAAAAATGCCCTTAACACTTCTCTTATCAATGGTTCACATTCTGGCTAGATATAGGAGGTCGAGCTGCTAAATACCTTGTCGAGCACCTCTCGATACTTTTGTCTAACACTCTTGATACCATGTCTAGCTCATAACATTCAAATGGAGATCCAGATCTAGGTAGACAAAAGGGATCAAGTTGCTAGATATTTTGTCTAATGCCGCTCAACACTCGTATCTAGCGCTCTTAATACCCTGTCTAGCGCTAAATATTCAAACTTTTTTTTTTCGGTAGAGTTGGTAGACACTTTTGTCTAGCGCTCAATACTATGTCTAGTACTTTTGACTTAAGAGTATTTAAGTCTTTTTGCACATCTTCCTTTTAAAAAGGGTGTAGTTACCTAAAAGCTATTGAGAGTGGTGTATTTTCTAAAATTGATTATAAAAATGGTATATTTCACCTGAATTCCCTAAATTTTCTTCATGAGCCCTCTACCCCAATAATCTTTTTGTTCATTAATAGAACATAAAATGATAAATCCTAATTCTCGAAAAGAAATTTGCAGAATCAAATTTAAACTTTACACTTTAAAGATAGGGGAAAGATGTTTAGACTAAAGCATGAATTAAAGGATCTAACAGCTTAGAGACATGCAAGCAAATGCAATAAAAAATGAGATCTTGATGAACTAATATAGTGCACAAATTGCAATATATATCCCCAAGAAGCTGCATGTATATTAGTTTCTAAAGGATTGTTCACTCTTGTGATTTTATGACATAGAATGCATTAATTTTTTTTTTCCACCATTATTCAATTAATGAACTTTAAGACCATCACTAGTACAGATCCGATGGGCTCAACAACTTGAATTATAAGTTATCTCTTTTCGGTGGCCTAGCTTTTTCTCAAGCTCAATAAGCCATGGGTGTCTTTATGCTATGTTGCTTTGTGCCATTTTCATCAAAAATTTGCGTTCACAGATAAAAAAACTAACTGGCTTCAGGTATTTCTGAGTGCCGGCCTTATTTCATGCTCCTTCTTATTGGATTTATATGATACTCATCAAAACGTAAAATTCTCTTCTTCACAAATTATTTTCTCATGCTTTTGGTCTGATACAACTATTCTTCCCCAGGAATCAGCGTCGATCGAGCTACCTCACCATCTAACGACACCACCGAGCTACCTCCATCGGCCCTTTTTTTTTTTCTTTTTTTTTTCTTTTTTGGGAAAGGGGGGAGCCAGCCACAGCTTACCCTGCATATGTAATGGCGCAGTGGATATAACATTAAAAATGCATTGATATTAAGATATTTGTTTTTTCTTTTTTCTTTCAATTAATTGTAGATGAGGGTGGTTTTCTATCAAGCATGTGTTGCCAATTGCCAAAATTGATAAGTGAATGAAGTTCATGGGGTGAACAAGATAAGACCTATTTTGGAAATGACAAAGGTGTTAAGAAAAAAAAAAAAAAAAGTTTTAAAAAATTTGGAAAAGAAGGAATTAAGGCAAAGGGGGTTTTAAAACAATTAAAAAGGCAAAATTAAAAAACCCAAAAAAAAAAAAGTCATTTCTTTGAATTTCAAGTTCTAAAGAAATCCCCTCCTAAGCCAAAATTAATATAGAAATGCAAATGCCCTTAGTCAAACCATAAAATTTAGTCAGCTAAACCTAAAATTCAAAAAAAAAAAAAATGACAATAAATTACATAAAAATAACAAAGGCTTTTTATTACCAAAACTCCCTGAAATCGAAATAATTCAGTAAAATTAATTCTGAACTCGGAACAATTTAGTAAAATTAACCTTGAACTCAATTTTTTAGAGCAAAACACTCTTGAAGTCCCCTAATATTATAGTAAAACCCCCTGAAGTCCGCTAATAGTAGTTTTATTAGAAAATAAAAATGTTTATGTTAGTTTTTTTTACTATTAAGTTCTTATTCTCTTATATGTGGTTTTTAGGTCCTCATTATTATATTTTTATTTCATGTTAATCTTTTTTAATATTTTCTATCTAAAACTGTTGTCAATTAGCACTTGTCCAAAAGGTGCTCACCTCAACAGGGATAAAATTAGAAACAAAGTGAAATTATTATTTAAAAAAAATTAAAAAAGAATTGGGGTTATTATTTTCGTTCAAAACGGAGGTAAGAAATTAGAAAACTTTATTGGGTTTCAGTATACTTTAGTCCAAGTATTCATATATATAGAAAAGAAGTATACATCTCTTCTTCTTTTTTAATTATTTAAATCAAGATTTATAGAACTAACTATAATATTTTTCATCTTTTTTTTCCTTTAATTATGGTTCTTTAATTTTTTTTCAAAAAAATCTCATCCTCATTAAAAAGTCCTTATAAATGTGATTAAAAAAAAACACCTATATATAAGTGTCAACAAAAAAAATGCTACAGAATATGCATTTTGTTTTATCTAATTAATTTATAGAGGACATGTTCTTTTTTTGGACACATATCCTTTATAAATTGGGCAAAACAAAATGCATATATCTTTTCTAGATATGTGAATACTTGGAACAAAATAAATCCATATTGGAACCCAATAAAATTTTCCAATTTTTTACCTCCGTCTTGAACGAAAACTATAACTCTAACTCTTTTTTTTTTAATAATAATTTTCCTTTGTTTCTAATTTTATCCCTGCTAAGACGTGCACTTTTTGGACAAGTACTAATTGACAACAGTTTTGAATAAAAAATATTAAAAGGGATTAAAGTGAAATAAAAATATAATAATGAGGACCTAAAAGCTACAAATAAGTGAATAAGGACTTAACAATTAAAAAAAAAACTAACATAAACATTTTTTTTTCCTAACAAAAATAATATTAGGGGACTTCAGAGGGTTTTGCTTTAAAAAATTGAGTTCAAGGTTAATTTTACTAAATTATTCCGAGTTCTAGAGATTTTGTTCTAAAAAATTGAGTTCAGAATTAACTTTAACAAATTGTTTCGAGTTCATAGAGTTTTGGTAATAAAAAGCCAATAACAAAATAATGAACCACATATTTACGTATTGAATAAATTATAAAACAAAAAACATGTAAATCCAAGGGTTTAATCCTCAGTTTTATGTGATAATTTGCTTAATCTGAAATCACTTTCGGTGTAGTTTTCTAATTTTTGATAGATACATTAAAAGAGTCCTGGGACCGGGAACAGTACGATATGGGTGATTAAGCTGTTCTATGCCAAGACTTTTTTTTTCCCCCGGTACTTTCTAAAATACTTTTACATAAATTTTATGTGTTAACCAAGGGTATTTTTGTCTCTTATTATATTATTTTTGACTCAAAAGTGGGTGTGCATATGAATTGAAATCCAAATGGACGATTTTTTCTTTTTTTTCTTTTTTTTTTTTTTTTGGAAGCCCCAAATGGACGATTTTAATACTCACAAAATCAAAGATGAATTTTGTCTAATTTAACCAAAGTCGGGCAAATATTTTTGTAACTATCATTTAAAATTATTGAAATCCTAAAGATCATAGATGAAATATCCGTTTCCTTATTTCTTTAAGATTTTCTCGAATATATATGAAGAGAAACCTAGTTATTACTCCTGAGTTTTTCCTTCGTCTAATTGAAAATAAAATAATTACTGCTATAGAGATTATGGGTAGACATTAAATTTGATGTTAGTTTCGTCATCAAGACGAAATTACAATGATATCCTCTAATTCAGGTGAAATATTCAATTTATACATTCAACTTTCAAAAATGACAAATCGTCTTATTGGATTGTTAAATTCTTAATTTCAGGTGAAATGCTCAATTTATTCGTTTGACTTTCAGAAATGACAAACCATCTTACTTGATTATCAAAGTAATCTTAACAATATGTCTCATTATGTCAAAATTGACATGTGAAAAGACAAATTTACCTTTAATATTGATAAATTTATAACCAAACAAATACTATCTGGAAAAAAAATTGAGGTTAAAGAAACTTAAAGAAAAAAAAAAACTAAAATTAAGAAGATTTAATGCAGAAAAGTCTGGGACATTTTTTTATATGTTTCTTTTTGCTTTTTTTTTTCCTTTAGTTTTTAATAAGATCTAATCTCTAAAAATATTACTTAATTTTGACCAAATTAAAAAGATAAATTAAACAGATGGGTGGAATTTGTGTTAGTTTGATAATTCCACGAGATACTTTTCTTATTTATAATAATCGAATGGATGAATTGTTCATTTCACCTGGACCTTGGGGATATTTAATAACCAATAATACCCAATTAGAGAAACAATATGTAAGAGAATTTTTCTTCTTTTTTTTTTTCAGAGAAAAGCACAATACTATCCATGTAGCCATCCTATACCTAAGCACAATACTATCCATTTAGCCATCCCCTATACTATCTTCTTTATTTCTCCTTTTTTTTTTTTTTTGGGCCGAGCAACCTATAGCTAAGTTCACTCATGAGTCATGAGCTCTCTCGTACGCATTCCATTGATGTTTTTCTCAAGTACCATACTCTGTGGTTCGCATATATACTTGACCAACTATATAGAGAGAGAACTGCATGCATCAATCTACCAAATACAACAATTTAACTTTTATTGCCAATAATAAATTGATTCCCAAGTACTTCTCAGGGAGGGGGAAAAAACAAAACTAACGACATATATGTTTATTTTTGCGCTCTAATTAATTATTCTTAAATTGATGATTAATCAAATAAAATCATTGATAAAATATCATTAATTTATCATGGCGTGTCAAACGAAAACTCAATCAAGTATGAATTTCTCATTAGAAAAGAAAAGAGAGGGGTCAGAATTTACATTTCGATCGATTATAATTATTGTGAACAAGATGAAATTTTGGTATACCCCTTTCGAGTTGGTTCATTTGTTTTGAATTCGGTTTAAAGTTTTTGAAATAAATATCCATTTTGAATAGGGTTTTGTACAATATATATATTGTGACATTATTGAACCTCACACGTACCTAGCTAGCTCTCTACCCCAGTCCAAGAAATTAATAAAAGAAGCGATACATGTAGTCACGTACAAAACAAGTTTTTGTTTCTACAGACTTTTAGAAAAAGTGACAGCTAGACTCACATGATCAACCTCAAGACCGAATAATAATAAGTGGCATTTCTTTTTTTCTTATTTATTTTTTTTCTTTTTAGGATTTTTTATGAAATAGTGGGAGGATAAAAACGGTATATATAAAGAGTCGCCATGTCTTTATTACAAGTCTCAATCATACCATAAGACAGAATACTTATTCAAAGATGTCGTTTTAATATTGACACAAATCAAAAGCGATCTAAAGCTTATAAGAAATATGGTCCATACAATACTTATAGAGCACATTACATGGTGAAAATTTAGCCTTTTCTTTTGTCCCATTTATATCATCATCATGACCTACAAAACACACGGGGAAACATAAAGTCTGATCAAAACTGAGACTTGGGGTCTTTTGTTTTGCTTTTATTTTATTTATTTATATTTATTTTTTGGTGTTGTCTATTACCAGCTTTTAGAACTCACTTGTCGGCATTGACAAGGACTTGAAGTTTTATTTAATTACACCCTTTAATTTGCCCTTAACAATGCATCTTCATGTTATATACAGAATTAAACTGATCGAATGATCCTTTTTTAAAATATTGAATATTAGTCAATCAAAGAAAATCAATAAGCATCAAAAGCGAACAAAGACACCTCAATTCGAGGTTACTAACTATCCACTTAATCAAGGAAACTACCAAGAAAAGAAAGTACCAAACTTATAATTAAATGAAAAAATAAGAATTATCTAACTATATTTGAGAGATAGCCTCAGCAAACCTTATTATGTATATATTATCTGTAAATTAAAAGAATAATTCCAGTACTAGAAAATCCATATCATACCAAGCTTCTTGAACAAGAGGCACGCATATATGATTGATAGCTTGTATGCAACTTGGTTACCTTCATTTTGGGGCGTATATATGAGAAAGAATCTAATTTGAGTAATGAAAAATTGAAAATATTTTGAAGAAACCAAGCTCATATGAGAAAGAATCTAATTTGAGTAATGAAAAATTGAAAATATTTTGAAGAAACCAAGCTCATAATGACCGCACGAGCCAAGGATCAGGTTTTCTAAATCGTTCTTTCATAAGCTAAATATATATTATGGTTCCATCCAAAATTGAAAGCATATTCAACTACAACAATAGGGAACAAGACCTATCTCATATGCGCATTAATATTTTGGTGGGGGCGTTGAAATATTGACTTAAAGCCTCTACTACAATACTGATACTTACACTTGACATACGTATTCTTGATATTACATAAAATAGTGATGTTGATGATTAATTGGCCCTGAAGCAAATTTACAACAAATCCCCCAAATCATTGCTTAGCATTCCTTCAAAGAGGTTGTCATCAGTCTCATTCAACACCCGTTTGACACTGATCTATCTCTTGAAGAAATGAGAGACAGAGTACCCAATCATCAAGCCACATTTGATTTCAAAAAAAAAAAAAAATCACGCATAAAATATAATTTGATCTGCAATATGCAGCCAATGGCCATGAGAGACAGGTGGGAGGGAAGTATATGATTTTTATTTCTTTTATTATTATTTTTCGAATGGAGGATTATATATTACGACTTTAAACTCTATATACATACTTTTTAAAATGATATATTAGGTATACTAAAATTTGCGTCAAATTTTAGATACTAACACATATGACATATGAGTTGTCACTATACAATTAGTATAATAAACCTATCATAAATAAATCAATCACATTCAACAATTACGTGGTGCCAACTCGCATATTATATATGTTAGTATTAAAAAATTTGATATAAATTTTGAAATACCTAGCATTATTTTTTTTAAATATTTTTTATTTATAATGTGAGTATTAGCACGTGAGGTATGAAGATATCAAGATATTTGTGGTACATCAAGTGCTAATCCTCTTAAATGATGTATCAAGTTATGAATGATTGGACACAAATTGTTATATGATATGATTGGTATATGATTTTTAGACAGGTGATCTAAATCCTAGTGTTGCCTCTTTGGGCTAATATTTAAACCATATAAGTCTCTAAGCAATAAATAATAGGGTTAAATGCATTTATAGTTCCTAAAATTCGGCTTCATTCTATGCATTCTCGTGAACTTTCATATGTATAATTTATAGTTCTTAATCTTTATTTAACTATAATTTTTTCTCCATTAAGATCTCATCAACTTGGACAGAAAGCAATGGCTAGATTTTGAGACAAGGACTTTTAGAACTATAAATGATACAAATGAAAATTCAATGACTAAAATTAGAATAGTAGCAAAGTTCAGTTTAGAGATTACAATGCTATCCCAATTTCTGAACTTAGGCTAGTTTTGCACTGCTCCATCAGAAAGGTAAACTAACAAGCTGCAAATCATTGAGCAAAGCTTGCACAAATGATGTAGGTCACTGATAAGTGTTGTATTTAGCTTGGGGTGGTGACATTAGTAATCATAATGGGAAAGTGTGGCAATCACTTCTGGCATCATCAAGAACATTATTAGTGGCAACTTTAGCCTTTGCGCGTGTGAGTACGATTTCGAAGGAACTACCCATCATGCATTTTGTGGCACAAGAATCGTCTGCTCCCTACCCACCTCATCCATCTTGGCCATTTTTAGACGAGATTAATCATTAGCAAGCTAGTTAGAGGCCACAGTAGATAGGAGAATCTGTTCTTTCTTTCTTGTTCCTTTTTTTTTTTCCCTGTAATACCTAAGAGTCTCTTTTCCTATGAGCAAACCTAGAAAAAACTCTAACCAGTTTGAGTGCACCGAGCACACGATATGGGCTAAAGAAGGGAAATTCACTTTTGAAGAAATCGTTAAGGCCATTGAGGACTTCAATGAGAAATGTTACATTGGAAAAGGAGGTTTCCACAATGTTTATAAGGAGATTTTGCCTTCCGTATTGGTAGTTGCAGTCAAAAGGTTGAACATACTAGATTTCCATGATGATAATTCAAACATAAATCATCAAAGTTTCTAGATTAATGATAAGGACTTTGACAGAAATCCGACACCGAAATTGCAGGATAAACTGACCTAACAATCAGGAAAAATCATACATACATGCAAATATGGAAAACACATGATCACATCATGAACGCAGCAGAAAAATTAGCGGATTTAGGTTTTAAAATTTTTACATGAAAACAGTTTTCATAACCATAGAACATACATGCATCTAATACAGGATCATGTATAACATAAATCAAATCTAGATACATAAATCCTAGAGATGAGATTAGGGTTTACCTCTTGTAGCGTGCTCCTCTTTGATCTCCTTATTGATGGTGATCAAATCTCCAACCCTAAATCTTCTTGTCTCTGCTCTAGCTCTTGGTTGAAGAGGTGAGTGGGCACCAAGTTGAATCCTCTATTGCAGAACGATCAAGAACACCTTCTTGATCCTTTAAAACACCGGGATGTGAGATGAGACCATGAGATTGCAGGAAACTTTTTCTCTCTCTTTCTTACTGTAGTTGGCTCAGAACACCTCTCTCTCTCCCTCTGTTTTTCGTGTAGCACACCTAGTGTTACTATACAGTTTTTTCTCTCATATATCTTATATATATGGGGCCCAAAACTGCTAACCCTAGTCCAACTAGGATTGGGCTTGTTCTCCAATTTTGGGCTTTGGGTGTACTTTTATAAATGGGTCCAACTTATGAAACTTATTTATAAAAATACCAACTTTGGTGTAGAATCATTATTTTACACAGTTTCATGAAACTAATTTCACAAATACCACCAACCAATTAATGAGCTTTATTGAGTTAGACAAGGAATCTAATGGATCCAAATAATCTAAGCTCCAATAATATGATAAATACATAATAACTCTTATTATGGTATTTATATAAATATTATTAGTAAAGGAGACACTCCACTAAAGGCCCAATACTGCACTCTTAGATTAAATGCCCAATACTGCACTCTTAGATTAAATGTCATGCCTTTTATAGAGATTTAATCAACTAGCCTTTATTAACCGATCCATCTAGCATATTCTATACCACATATAGAATCCATATACAATGCCGTAGTTGGATAGGTGAAATTACCGTAATACCCCTCCAACACATATTTACCTTTAAGTTACCATCTTTCTATCAAGGAATAACGTTGTCGATAATTTTGTTCTCAATGGCCATTTAGACAAAATTATCAACCAATTCACAAAGTGAATACTAAGATCTTAGATTTAATTATTCCATGAATCTTGAAAGAACCTAAAGTGGCATTAATGTATAGTATCCTTAACTATTTGGTGTTCCCATCAATTCATAAGCCATAACCTCCAACATGCCAGAGTTTGCCTCTAATTTCATAGAGGCTAGTCTTTTAACAAATCAAAAGACTATAACCTATAAAAGCACGTTCAGTCAAATATCAAGGATTAAGATCTACATGCTAAGAGCTAGTTTGTGGTAATATAATAATTGAGTTACGGCACTCCAATTCTTTATATTACCTGGTCCTGTTCAATACACATAACTTATTTATGTTGTACTAGTGTTTCTATCAGAAGTCAGACACTTCAATGATTTGAGACACATCATTCCCGTTAAGATAGATAAACACTACAATCTTTAGTAAATAAAGTATTCTATCTTTATTTACAGATTGTGAACTAGTTCATTTAGACTTAGATAAAGAAACAAGTCTCCCCATAATTAATACTTAATCATGTTTACACAAAAAAAGTCAATGGACTCTTTTTCAGATAAATAAACTATTCAACTGAGACAGTTTAATCTAGCAAATATCATAATTGCACATAAGAGAAAGTTGTTTATTCTAAAAGGGTAAAATTGAAAATCTGCTTTTTAGGGCAAATATCCCAACAGAAATATCATCAAGCTCTATGGAATCTGCTCATGGAAGGGCTGCATCTACTTGGTATATGAATACGAAGATAGAGGAACTTTGGCAAGGGTAATGTACAAGTTAGAAAGGAACGTAGACCTTGATTGGGAAACAAGGATTAAAATTGTGCAAGGACTACCACATACAATTTCATACTTGCATCACGATTGTTCCCCACCAATTGTGTACGTGATGTGTCTTTGAATAACATATTGCTCAATCGAGATTTCGAGCAATTGTTGTCTGACTTTGGCATAGCCAAACTTTTGAGCACATACTCCTCCAATTGGACAAATGTTGCTAGGTCTTTTGGCTACATGGCTCTAGATAATATCTAAGCCATATGTCTCCAAGTAATAAATTATATGGCTCCTAAAGTTTGACTTCATTCCAAGTCTACTCATGAACTTTCATATGCATTACAACTAGACTAGTCTCGTCCTATTGGTGGAATATTAGCCTAACCAAAAAGGAAAAAGAGGGCACTTCGGTGCACGTAGTTGACCCTAGAGATTCATAGTCACGCACTTAAGAAACTAACAAGAAGGTGGTTCTTAAGAGGATCGAATGAAAGAAGTCTTTTTTTTTTTAGTACACTGGAATGATTTGTCTTTCAAGTGAAGCTTGTATTTTCAAAGGTAATTCCCTTTATCCCCAGTTTTTGTAATATCTTTCCTTTTCTCTGGGAGTTCTATTTTAGCTAAGTTATTTCTCTCAAGTTTACTTTTGAGTGGAAGTTTCTTTACCCTTTTTCAATCCGCCATTAGCGTGACTCTAATTTTGGATGTGCTGAGTTATCTAAGTACTTTTTGAGATTGTTATTCTAAACTCTTTTATTGTCTTACTTTTCGATCTTGTACTCTACAGAGAGGCATAGCCTTGTCCATAGGGACCTCGTGGCATACAACTGAAACAACTCCCGCTAGATAGCTACCCCTTTCTCTCTTTTTACAGCCTTGTGGATGGACAAAAGAAGGGAAGTTACAGAATGGGGTAGTGAAGGCTGGCGAAGTAGACAGCAAGAAATAGCTTTTCATCCCCTTAACCTTTTACTACAAGAAAATTGAAGTTTTACCCGCACATATATGTGTGTCAATTATCTATGGGTCATACATTCTACCCACATATAAAATAAGAGTCAACATGTGTGGGTAAAAGGTCATAAAGAAAGGTTTTTATCCATATATATGTGTGTGTGGATAAATATTGTTACATGCATAGGTGTGATCATGAATGCGTGACGTAGAATCTAATGTGGATGATGATGGGGTCTATCACGTGGCTATTGTTATCCACATGGCTAGTGACATGGCAAATGATGTGGATTGACATGTGGCATAATTATTGTGCTGATACAGAATGCCATATGGCTGATGGAACAATGACATGGATTATTCTATGCATGATATGTATATGTGATTATGTGTGGGTAACAATTTTATTATGTGTAAGTAAAAATTAAGTAAAAATATTATTTAATAATCATGTGTGAGTAATTATATAGTATGTGTGGTTAAATATAAAAATATGTATGGATAAATTTATCTATATTTATTCCCTGAATTTATTTATTATTATGTGTGGGTAAATATATGCTAGTTGTGGATATATATATTATTTTTATTGGTGCGTTATAAATGTATATATTATTTCACATTTAAATAAAAATAAAGATTTAAAGATTAGTTATAAAAATCAAAATGATAGCTAATTAACTTAAAAAAAGTATAAACTAATACAACATCAAACACGGTCATACTAATTCAAATGAAAAACTAAACGTGTCCAAATTTAAGTCATATCGATCGAAAAGTAGTACACATAACATAAAAAGTCGAAACATAAAAAGTCCTAAAATAAGAGAAATCTAATGAGTTTCATCCACGAACTCAGAGCTGGACTGCTGGGATGGGTGGGCGAGGTCTGGAGGAAGGTCTCGAGCTCTGGTCAGATACATATGATCGCGACAAAGGAGATATTCTTAGAGATCAATGCTTGACGCATCAAGTCTACATCACCCTCGAGCTCCTAAAAATGAGACTTGTACATGTTCAAATCCTCCAATAACTGAGCATAAGTAGAATGCCCTGACTCCTCACTAGTACAAGTCCCATAAGAAAAACTAAGAGACTTCTCCCAACCAAACAAATGTATAGACTACCAACTAAGGACTTTCTCCAAAATGTCCTTATCGGTCATGTTCTCTGGAGGATTATCTCACCTCAATTACAATATTTCATTCTGCATATAAAATTAAATTAAAATAAGATCATTTCAAGACTAAAATATTAAGGTAAATGAAAGAAAAAAGACAAAAAATACTTATATATTTAGTTTCTAACTCTGGGGATGTCCATTCGTACTCGGAGTGCCAATGACGAAGACGCCAATGTCACCAAGTCTCAATATGACCCGTCAGAGCATCTAAATCAGCTCCACGAGTAATGTGATGACGAGGAGTGGACATTGATCCATTTCTTGAGTTCTATTTCTTTTTGCACAATTGTCTGCATTTTTCTTTGCCTGATCCTAAAACAAAAGCAATTAATTACAAAAATATATGTATAATTAGGAATGTAAAAATAATGTTTCAGTTGTTTTCATTACCACAAAAATAGGATCAAACCAATTATCACAGAGAAAAATCTAATCTTCTTCACGTTTAATATTCTTTATTACTATCTCCTATGGCCACCCACTTATCTTCTCTATTACTCTCACTCTAATCGATGTACTGCCAGACTTTATGTTTTTTTCTCTCTAACTAAAGCCTCCATACCTGAGTTTTATTTATAAGAAAAAGAACACGACTTAAAGAAGAAACCAATTACCAATTTCATGAAACGAGCCAAGAATGGAAACAAGAGGTTCAAAGGAACCCAAAAGGTCCCGAACAAAAAAGACAAAATAAAAAAACAAAAATAATGAAAAAGATAAAGATGAAGATACAAATTAATCTCTAAAATACAAATTATTTATATAAAGAAAAAGATGAAGATGAAAAAGAGGAATACCTCTATAGTGCTTCAAAGTATTAAAGTTCACTAGGCTCAGCACATGCTAAACAAAGGTTGTGTTGGTTACCTTGCATCAGTATTTGAGGTGCCAAAGAAAGAGATTACAGTAAGCCAAGTACCAGTAGTTCAGGACTTCATAGATGTTTTTCCCGAAGATTTGCCTGGTCTACCCCCGGAACGTGAGATCGGGTTTGTGATAGATTTGGTCCCCGGCACGGCGCCTATTTCTAAGGCACCTTATCGCATGGCTCCAGATGAATTAAAAGAGCTTAAAGAATAACTTCAAGATCTTTTAGATAAGAAGTTCATCAGACTTAGTCATTCACCATGTACCAAACAAATGTCAAGACTAAATTAAGAACTTCTGGTTGTGCATTCCGAAGAAGAAAATGGACAAACATGATAGAGGTAAAGAATGGAAGAGAGGAAAAGAAGTCGAGATGAGGAAGACAGAGAGTAGATCGGGAAAAAAGTTTGTAGAAAACGCTAGGGTTTATGCCCTAAAAGTATGTATATTTTGGATATTTATTGAATTAATAAAATGATATTTTTCTATTTGAATTTGTGCATAGTTGGTATGTCTTTAAATATCAGAAAATCCCTAGTTTATTTATGTAACCACAAATTTAGTATATAAGTGTTATATACATGAGGATTAAATTTATGGATAATAAACTAAATATAGTCCGTAATAATTAATTAAAGTTTGAGATCTTTAATTAAATATTATTAGTACGGTCCATTAACATTGAGAATGTAATAGTCTTATCCAAACTATTAATGTGTTGACATCACAATGGAGGTACTTTATATAATTCGATTATATAGGACTAGACCAGACAAAATTTGAATCTCATATAAATTCCGTTAACTGTTGAGAGTTCAAATAATGTCACTAGATGATCACATATAGATCAATCTTAATCCTAAGTAGTTATAGACTCCTATTTATAATATTATGTTCTTTAACATACTTGTTAAAGACTTGTTTCGTAAACAGACCGAAATACTTGTATCTTGGGAGCATGATGAAATGAGTAACTTGGAATGTAACTTACAGATATAGAATCCATTCCTTCCATTAGGAAGCTAGAAAAATAATTCCCTTGTGTATTGATTCAGGACTTGAACAGTTTGCGTACTCAATTTATAATAGATTTATAAATTAATTGTTCATT
>JXTC01000287.1:242088-273192 GCA_002914845.1 Trema orientale
ATAAAATACTTATAAAACTAAATTAATTCTAAAGTCTCCTAATATTACAACTGTACAGTACTCCTATTTATGAGGAAAAATTAAATTCTTCAACAAGGGGTAATTAAATCAGCATTCCCAGATCGGACAAGGGCTACAAACTTAATTGATGTCTTGAAATCTTAAACGATCAAACTCTCAAGTATCCTGGGCAAATTTCAATAGATGAAATCATAAATAAAAGTTTAAAAGATCTAAAAATTTTGTGGGTAAATTTCAATAGATGAGATCACAAATAAAAGTTTATAAAGATTTAAGAACTTTTGATGCAGCATCCATTACGAAATTGCTATATTAGAAATTAATACAAATGCAAAATCAAGAAAAATGTAAGCAAAAGCTGGCCAAGAGGTTCGAAAATGACCATTTATTCATGTCAAACACGGTACCCTCCTCTGTAACAGGCCATCTAGACAAACATGGAGGCATCATAAACAGAACCTCCTCACTGATGAAGCAGGAAGGAGAATAAATATGTAGATGCTTATTCACGATTGAACAAACCTGGTAACAAGCAAAAACATATAAGAATCATTGCTATTGACTTGCAAAGAAACGAAATATTTAGCTTCCTAAAATAAAATAAAACAAAAGGCAAGCAGGTGATGCAGTTTAACCTATCACAAACAAACAATGCTATAGGTCAATTTATCAACGTCCCTGCACAAAGGGCCACCATATGAATTCGTGCAAAAGGATCTCATTGTCAACACAAGCTCTTCTCAAGCATAGTTTTGCAAACTAAATTAAACCAAGGGGAGCTTAACACAAGTTTTCTTGTGTGATATCCCAAAAATCCCTCCAACCCACACGACTACAGCATGCTGGGTTTGAAACTGGAGGCCCCATCCTATCCCACAATCTTGGGAAGCATAAAACTCAGCGCTTTTCATTAGCAACCCAAACCATGCGACAACAAACCACAGTACACCGCTCAACTATTGTACTCGAAGAAATAAGTATTCACACTATGTACTTCTCCCACAGTATTGACTCCTATCCTCGGTAAAACAAAATTGGTCAGCCTCCTTTTCAACTCATACCCTAAAAACATTAAATCAACATCAACCTCACCACTTTAGGATGGTATTTCCTCACACTTCAAATGCTCATACCAGCATGTATTCATACAATTATAGAAGCTTCAAAGAAGTAAAAGGCAATCTACGACCACAAGAAATTGGAAAGTATACCAACCATAAACACAACCAAGCAACAGAGCCCAACCAAAAACAAATCTAGTGTGAACATATATTTTAAATCTACTGCGAAAGAAGTCCTATGTGATGAACCTAACAACAGTAAAAGTCGCATCAGCAAGCGTTAAACTTCAAACTGAGGCCAAAAACCTCTGTCACAAAAAATCTCCCGGCATAAACCCTCGACACAACTGCACAGCCAAACTTAAAATATAATACATGATCATTGATATACTAAAGAAAACACCAATTATCATAGTTACCTAAGAACAAGGCATCATGAACCGCTTAGTCTATTATTCAGTATCACCAACTTAACCAAAGCAGCATAGCACTTCAATATTTCAAAGTAAATTACAATAGAAACCAATTCAAACACATTTAGCCAAATTCAATAGCTGTTCAGATTTACAGTTAAATAGAACAATTCCGTAAGCCTATCATCGACTTCACATTAATAAAATTAGGGCAAACAACACCATCCAAAAACCAGATCCACATCAATTGCTTCCCCATTTTCACAAACTCAAATTAAACATCTCAATCAACAATAACCAATCAAATACAATACCAGTTCATCTCCAGAAAAAAAAATAAAATAAAATAAAATAAGGGCAGAGCAGGGCAGACTGACCCAATTAGGGCTCATTTCTGGTAGCCTCCACCACGAGCATTCTCATCCTCCTCGAGAGCCGCGGTCAAGTAAACCCTAGGGAAGTCGGAATCGTCGAAGGTCTTCTCCTTCATCAACTTCTCGACGTCGGCCTTCCCGAGGACGGTGCGCCTGATCGGGGGCCGGTTCCGGCGCTGGTCTCTGGTGTAGTACTTGATGTCGTAGACGGTCTCGGGGTTGGAGGTGGGCACGCAGGCCTGGAGCTTGGTCGTCGCCGGAGACTCCAGCCGGTACTCGAGGGCGCCGGGTACGGCCGACCTGTACTCCGGGTGGGCGCAAGGTCCGGTTATCTCCCATGGCTTCTTCAAGTACCGCCTTAGGGTTTGGAAGAGGGACGTGGTGGCCGAAGACACAGCTTTAGCCATTGTTGTCGAGAGAGATATTCAGACGGTCGAGATGAGGATGTAAATTTGGGGAGAATTTCTAATAATGCTGAATATCGAAACGACATGTAATTTATAACATTGTGTCGTTTCTTTCTTTCTTTCTTTTTTTTTTTCTTTTGAGGAAAAGGTGTCGTTTCTACGAGCGGATTCGCAGAAACACGACGTGGTTCGTTAAAACGACAGCAGCATTTTAACAATAAAAGTACACCTGTTGTAGCCCATATATCACGCATCGAGAGCGCTATATATAATGGATAATGTTGTAGACTATATAAAATTATTTTTTTTTTTTAAAAAGGCACGTCTATAATAGGACTACTATAATATACCCCTATGTAAGTAAGGTCATCTAACTTAGACGGTCGGATTGCAAAACAATAGTGTTAATTGTAGGGCTTAAATTAGATAAAATGAGGCGTATAATGCCAAATTATTATAACACCTTCCTATACCAAAGAAAAATCCAAAGATAAAAGGACAAATCACCCCCCCCTCCGGCCCGGGCCAACTTCCTTCCCTTTTTTTTCTGGGTGTTAACGCATAACCACCGTTACTCTACTTCTTTCATAGGAGAAGTCCTCAACTTAATATAAATTAATTGAACCATTTTCCGTAATGGTGGGAAAATGAAATTTTAATTAATAAATTTCTACTCATGGATTTGACTAAGTTGGGTTTATTCGTGTTTAAGCTTGGGAGTATAGTTGGGTTTGACAATGAGTTCGTTCTATAATTTCAAAATTTTCTATGAATTCAATTGAAAATATTTTCAATTTCATCATGAATGAGGTAGATATAAATTCTCAAAGATATCAAGTAAAACCTGGAATCAGCCATTTTGTGGATATATTTTTAATTCAATTGAAAATTAGCTCCAGTATTCCCCTTCTCTCAGTCATTTAAGCTCATTTTTCTCCCTCTAATATAGATCAAAATTTTTTTGGCAAGTATTCACTCTAAACCATTGACGAGCAATCAATTCCATGTTGAGAGCTCCTAAATTGTCTGTTTTTTCCACTCGCACCTCGTTCCACTCTACCAGAATCGAAACCAAGCAATAACCCGTGAAAATAGAAGATGTGGAGGCAAGCGTCCAAATCTAAGAAAAATTCGACTCTCTAAATTCAAATTTGGATGAACAGAGTATAAGGTCTGGCAACCAAAAAAAGCACCCCTTTCTCCTCTTTTTCTCTGTAAACCAAGACCCAATTTCTCTTCTTTTCTGAAAAAAAAAAAAAAAAAGGATTTTACATCAATTTACTTTAGTCTAATTTTCATGGAAGAGACCCAACTGAGAGAATCTCACCAACACCCAGAAACCCAAACTTCCATTTCAATGGTTTCTTGGGCTATTGAAGATACCCACAAGGCTAATCTGCAGAATTCAAGACTCCAAAGATCTTTCTATGGCCGAACATAATGTCTCTTTGGTGGATTCGATGCTCTGCGACTCTAGTTCAAAACTACTACCAAATGGGTTAACCAAATCTAGTTCTACAGGTCTACATTTTTTCATAGTACATAAATTTTTTATTAGGTTAATATTAAAAAGGAAAAAAATCAGAATAGGGTTTCTTTTCCATTTCTTAAAATTTGACTAAGGATCCTAGGTTTTCTCAGATTTGGGGGCTTTTTTTTTTTCTTGGTTCGTATTTGGTGATTTAATGAGAATTAGAGCCTTGAATCTTGAACTCGGCGAGAACACCAACTTTTGTAGACAAAGAAAGAGAACAAAGAGAAAATGAGCAAAGAGAAATTCAAACACAATTTAAAAATAAAAATAAATTAAAAGGGAGATTCAGGAAGAGGGAGAAAGTGGTACGAGAATTAATATGGTGTCATGCACTTCATTTTATCAGTTTAAGCCCTACAATCAATACTATTAATTTACCATCCGATGGTCAAAATTAGATGACCTTACATAAGGATATATTATAGTAGCTCTATTATAGACGCGCTAAAAAAAAAATCACTTTTAATTTTAGCCAAAAAAAAAATTATATCTTTTCATATTTATTAAATAAAATCTTCAATATGCGTTTTTTTCTTTTCATCAAATCGCATTGGATCCACGAATATTGTCAAAATTAAAGTTTGAGTTTGTGAAAAAGTCGTTTTTATTCTTTAAACTTAAGTAAAATAAATCAAGAAAAATTGTTGAGATTGAAAAGAGTTTAAGTTATCGAAAATAATTTTAAATTGAAACAGGAAAAAAAGACAAAAACTGACAAATAAACGTGTAAAAAAAAAAATCAAACAAACAGACAAATAAACAGAAAGAGGAAGCGATCGCAAAATCACACTTTTCAGATCTATAGAGAAATAAAGTCAACAAGGTATTCAACAGACGTGAAATAGTGTGGCAAATGTCGGGGTGCGTGACCATTTTTTTCCCCTATTTTGTAATCCTTCGGGTTTTTTTTTTTTTTTCTTTTTTCTTTTGAATGAAAAGAAACTAGTATTTATTATACATTGGTAACTAGTAAATTACTAGCAACTATACGAGATATATATTCAGGACTCTTGTCTAATCAGTATCTAATAGAATTCAAAAATAAACCAAATTTATACTTTATTTCTCTTTCGATGAATGACAAGAGCCATCACTAATATATAACAACACACATCTGATATCATTCAAAAATATCACACTCTTCTGCAAATGTATCTTGACGATTAATAGCTCTCACAACATTAAAAGAATCCGACTCCTCCACAATGGCCACCCGAATGCCATTATCTTGGGCTAAAATAAGACTACTCCAAATTGCCAAGCATTCTGCTACAATGGGGTCAAAAGTTCCCTTTTGGGTTTTTCTTTTCATTTTAATTGTTTGTTCATGCTTTATTCTAATTTAGTGGTACAAATGTCTTTTTAAACAAAACTCAAACACTAATTTTTTAATATAAATAAAAAATGCGTAGTTTTTCTTTCTTTTTTTTTTTTTCAAAACCGCTCAATGTGGTGGCTATTTTTCTTTTCTATTATCCCAATATTTGCAAATCAATCGTAATGGGCGTCGTTTTATTAACGGTATGACATTAGGCTTTTTTGTTGGTGTTGAAGGGAACTTCAGGACAACACAAGGCTTTTAAATGAAGGGTACTAAAAACTTGCAACTATGATGAGATATTTATTTCAACTAACATCTTACTTATCTTAAAGTAGGATAATACAATTTAAAAGTTAGAAGTTGAAGTGGATACAAAATTTTGTAATGTAAGTTTCTGATATCCCTAACATTATTCTAATATTTGATATAATAAATGATATATAATTCAAGACCATAACTAAATTAGATAATAAACGACATGTTACTCTTACTCTGAGTTCCTGAAATATAAGTCAAAATTTATTATTGTACCTAAGTTTAAAGGTACAGCTCTCTACAGTTCATTTTTCTTTTTCTTTTTTTTTTTTTTTTTGGGTAAGTTTGACAACGTTGAAAATCTTGAAATAGCAACCACATTCACATTTGTTTTTACTCCATCGGCAAGTTATTGTATTTTTGCACTTTTTTTTAAGTCAAAAAGATTGATAAGAAAAACAGTTAATCACAATAGGATCATCTTTAAAAAAAGTTATGAAGGAAAAAAATAAACATATATGTATATTCATACTTATATAAATGAGTCTTAAAATAATATATATACATATTTTTTTAAAAAAAAAAAATGGGGCTTAACTAATGACCACCACTTACTACAAATTAAAGGAAAATAACACACACACACTCTACCAAGGCTCGAACTCCTGACCCTTCCCAAACTCACACACACTTCCCATAAGCCTTGGACCAACTGAGTTAGCCCCTGTTGGCAAATAATATATATACATATATGTAGTAGCCTAGCAAACAAAATCACACTTTTCAAATTGATAGAGAAATAAGTTACTCATAGTATAAAGCAATAAATGAGATTATATATTAACTCAAGCATTAAATACAGTAGATCTTTTACTGTAACTACCTAATTTATTATAATCATCCCATCAAAATCACACTATCTAAATTAGAGTACCATAAATGAGTAAAATATTACAACACCCCTTGAAAAGCACCAAAATATTTAAAAATATTAGAAATTTGATTTCAGAAATATGTTTTTTTTTTTTTTGTTTGGTCTCAGCTTAGTCCTAGAATTTTCAAATATCACATTATGTTATCATGAACTATATTGATAACTCAATTTTAATTCCTTGTATTATAGCAATATTATTCAACTAAGATGAAAACATAGATTAGGCAACAAATTTGAGACATTTTGTATGTTAGTAACCAAAACAAAATTCGAATTATTTTTAAATCGTATATAGTCTGAATCATTGACGCACCTTCTCTCTAGATTTCTTCGGCAGAAATATTCATCAGCCTAGTGCTCCTTCTCCTCCTCTACTAGCAGGTATTGTTCCTATGGGAAGGGGGCTCTTCCCTCTCTCCGGTATGGACTTTTTTTCTTCTTCAATTTTTCTTTTTGTGTTTTTTCTTCATTTTCCTTTCATTTGTGAAGGCAGTTGTCCACCTAGATCTAGATCTATGGTGGTTCTTATACACCTAGACCATAGATCTAGATCTATGGTGTTTTAGAGTATTTTTTTTGTTTTTCTTTTTATTTCTAGTGTACACCCAGATTTAAATCTACGGTATTTTTTGGTTGCATTTTTTGTTATTGTTCCTCTAGATCTGGAGTCTGAGAGCTAAATTTGGAAGATTTTGTGTAGCATTCACTGATGGATATCGTAAAGAATGCAGCATTTACTGATAGACGTCGTAAGGAGATTGGCTTTTACTGATGAACTTCACATAAAATGGTATTTACTGACGAACGTTGTGAAGAGATTTGTTTGTCTCTAAAAGCAGTAGAATTTATTTTTATCTGTTTTTGCTGGATTGAACCCATACACCTCATAGGTATTTGTCTCATACTTTCAGTTGTGAGTTTTGATGTAGTTGTTTTTATCTCTTAGGTAGGGTTTTCATGACCTTTGTATGTACTTGTTGTAATTGATGATATCATTTTAATCGATTATTAATATAATCCCTCGAGGAAATTCATTCAAAAAAAATTTTGAGTTATTTTTATAAGAACCGAAAAGTAAAATATTAAGCTCGAGTAAAAGACAAGAATGTTTGAAATGGCATGTCCTCTATTCAACTTAAAAGGCATAATGGCTATAAATGAACGACATGGTGTTTTATTGTATAAACAACTAGCTAGTACCTAGCATATATTTTGGATAGCTTCATAATGTATTACTCTAGCTCTCAAATTTTTAACTTAGATGGCACTACCATGGGCTTTGATATTGTTGCACTGTTGGCTCTTTCAATGAAAAATTTGTTAAATATGGAAGATATAATAATTGATTCTAGTAGTCGCAGATTTAGCTTGATTGGTAATCACATTCACGTTCAATGTTAAGGTATTGTGTTCAATTCCACAACCGTAATTATTCAAAAAAAATAAATAAATTATTCAAAAACAATCAATAAATAAATAAATGAAATATTTAAGCCGAAAAACTCAGAAGTCGAAATGATACAAATTACAAAGACTTTAATTGGAAGGCCATTAATGAAATTAACTATTATTTATATTTGTCGACAGAAAGAAAGTAAAATATTTATGCGATATAATATTAACAATAGTTAATATTTTTAACTTTTAAAATAAAAGAATGGTCACTTAGGCTTTGATAGGAAGGATTTATGGAGGATTGGAGAGAGAGAAATGGACCGATAGATAAAACTACTCTATTTGGCAAGAGGGATTGAGGGAGGGAGAGGAGAAGTAGAGCGATGAGCTCTTCCTCCTGGCCTAATATTTTGAATCCTCTCATTAAGGGGAAGATTCAACCTCTTTTTTCTTCTTTTTCTGTAAAATGACAAAAGTGTCATTCTTAAATTTAAAAAAAAAAACGATAAAAAAAAGGTAATTTAATAATTTTATAAATAAATACTCTCATTCTATCTTACTCTTCATCCCTCTTACTAAACAACATAAAATGATTGATACTCTCTTCTCTTTCCTTCACCTTCTCCTTCCTTTTTAGGCTATAGATCTTTCTTACTCCTCCTCTCTCCTATAAAATATAATGTTAAATATAATGATTTGATCTTTTTTATTACTTTAGGCTACGAGCTTTTTCATATATCTCATTACATATGAACTGAAATTTATTTTTAGTATCTGAATTTTAGACATAATCTTATTTTGACTCTTGATTTTTTATATGGCTTATTTAAGGTACCCGATCTATGAAAGAATCCTAATTTGGTCCTTAAGTCACTCTTCCATTACAAATAGACCAAAAAAATCCCACTTTTGACTATTAAATTATTATAAAATCCTATTTCGATGCAAAAATTAGTGATCCCTTTGTCATCATGATTTAGTTTTGAAAAAATTTGGATCTTCTTTAGACTTATCATACAAGATAAATATTATAATAAATTCAAATATAACTAGGATGCACTATATTTTAAATATTCAAATCAAATTTTTCAAAAAAAAATTATATAAGATATAACTCGAGGGTTTTTGGCTAGAACTTTAAAATGTAGTGTATCCTAATTATATTTGAACTTAATGCAATCATTTAATATGATAAATTTAAAGAAGATTAAGAAAATTTCAAAACTAAATCATGACTACAAGAGAATCACTAATTTTTCAATCAAAATAATTTGTTTTTAAAACATCTTTTTTAAAAAATAAAATTTTTGCATTACCTTATTTTTCTCTATCAAATTACTTAAAAATATCTTTTTCAAAAGCCTTATGTGAGTGATACTGTTCTTTTCAGTTTGTTTTTAATAATAAAGTGATTGTAAAGATGAAAATAAGATACTTTGATGGATAGGGTACTAAGATATACATGTTTTAAAGTTGAGGGCCAAAATATGATTTTATAATAATTTGGGTGCCAAAATTGAGACTTTTTCCATCCATTTATAAAGGAATAGTAACAAAAATGCCAAATTGGGAATTATACATAGATCGAAGGGTCTTCAATGAACCATTTCAAAAGTTTGAGACTAAAATAAAATTAGCTAAAATTTGAGGGCTAAAAATAAGTTTTACCCTTTTAGAAATGAGATTTTTTTTTAATAGCATAACCAACAACGCAACAATTGCAAAAATCAAGGTTGTGAAAACATCAAAGTGGTATTGTAATTTAGTTATTACCTTTTTTTTTATTTTCTTTTTAAAATCTTGTTGTATACGAGTACGACTTAAAATTTTGGAAAAACGACAAGTTTGTTAAAATATTTTCCCAACACTATCTAGAAATTTGTACTTTCTAGAAATTTCTTTACCAATAAAAAAAGAAAACAATTCCTTAAAAATTAATGGGAAAAGGACACTCCATACGACTTTTTTGAAATTAATGACCGAAATACGACTTGGTCCAAAGTATTTCTTTTCGTACGACCTTTTCTTAGAAAAATATCAATTTTTATTGGGAAAGTTTTCAACTCTAATTTCAATAATAAGATCTAAACGGCTCTACCTTTGTCATCTATTAGCACCAACTCCCAGGCTCTGAAATGGATCTCTGATTCTACCTTCGTCCTCTTTGAGGTCATCCGATACCGGCCACTGTTTTCCAGTTTTCTGATCAACTCTCTATTTGAAGCTCACTCATCAGTTTTGTCTTCTCCGACTGCTTTTGCTTTGATAAAGGCTAGCAAAGATTTTGGGATTGAGGGAGGGGGAGATATCTTTGAATGAGACTTGGTTTTCAGGGTCTTTGAGCTTTTTGTTAAGGGGTGATTCCCCATTAACCTGAGCATTCTTTGTTTCAGTTTTTTTTTTTTTTCCTTAATTTTCTTGTTTTGATTTCACTGATTTATTTATTCTGTAAATATTATAACTATTTAGTTAATAGAAACTGAAAACGAAATTAGTTTCTATTAAAAATAATAGAACTATTTAGTTAATTCAATTATTGATTACTAGAAATTAATTAGGCTATTGGAAACCAATTGCTAGAATCTAAAAACTAAATAGGTTTCCGATAACTAGTAACCAATATATATTTTTGTCGCTTTTACTTCAAAAATATAATTACTTAATTTGAGAACTAGATCATATTCTCCAACGTCTTTGTTCAATGCCTCACCCAATTCTTGTTGCAGGGTATTCTACAAAAAAGAAGCCACGATAGTTTTTAGAAAACTTTCATCATTTCTTGTGATTTGAAAAAGAAATTACAATGGTTTTTAGGAAACTTTCATAGTTTCTTAGCGATTTACTTAGCTATAGAGCATTCTGTAAAATAGAAATTACAATAGTTTTTAGAAAATCTTCTTAGTTTCACGTGATTTACTTAGCTATAGGGTATTCTACTAAAAGAAACTATACTTATTTGTAGGAAACCTTCATGGTTCCCTGTGATTTACTTAGCTACATAGCATTTTTTAAAAAGGCAACCATGATAGTTTCCTGTGATTTATTTAGCTATAGGGCTTTCTGTAAAAAAGAAACCATAACGGTTTCCAAGAAATATTCATAATTTCCTGTTATTTATTTACGTACATGATATTCTACTAAAGGAAATCAAACTGGTTTCCAGGAAATATTTGTACTTTCATGTGATTTACTTAGCTACATTGCATTTTGTAAAAAAAGAAATCACGATGGTTTCCAGGAAATCCTATGATTTATTTAGCTATAGGACATTCTGCAAAAAAGAAACCACAATAATTTCCAAAAAATATTCGTGGTTTCCTATGTTTTATTTACGTACAAGACATTTCAGTAAAAGAAACCAAACTAGTTTCCAAGAAACCTTTATTTTGCTAATAAAGGTTTCCTGTGATTTACTTACGTACAAGATATTTCGCTAATAAGAAATCAAATTGGTTTCCAAGAAACCTTTGTGATTTCCTGTTAACAAAAGATGACTTATTTACTAAAATGCCACCGCGTTTTCAAGCTCCCAAAGTATTTAGAAAAATGTCATAAAAAGGTCGTACGGAATTTTTATTATTTTTGAAAGGTCGTAAATTTGGTAATATTTTTTGAAAAATAAGTATAAGTGTCCAAATCCCAAAATTAATTTCGGCAAAATATATAGGGGCCGTTTGGTTCGCCCATTCCATTCCATTGGAATGGAAAATTCATTTGAATGAGTGTTTGTTTCAACAACTCTAAATTTTCCATTCAAATGGTCTTTTGGAATGAGTGTTTGTTTCAACAATTTAGTTTTTCCATTCAAATGGTTCATCAGTCACATCAACTATTTGAATGGATTTTTGTGTCTTGGATGAGAATGGAGGGGAATAGGTGTTTTTGAATGGTACATTCCAATACTCCCATTCTAATTATAACCCATTCCACTATTTTTTCCATTCAAATGTCTTCCATTCCAATTATAACTCATTCCACAATTTTCATTCAAATACACACATTCAAATAGGCGAAACAAACGGGGCCATAACTTTTGTTACTTACGGAGTACAATGAAAAATACGACAAACCTTTTTATTTAGGGGATGGCTACGGTAGGGGCGTCCCTACGTAGGGTCATGCCTTAATTATCGTTGGATAGGAATCTGTGGGGAATAACGGGAATCTGTGGAGAATCTATTTATATACAGATTCCTATCCAACGGTGAATAGACAGAGCCCTACGTAGGGGCGCCCCTACTGTAGACGCGCCCTTTTATTTATCATGTTGTTTAATTTTTTTTACAAATAATTATTTTGGGGAGGGCTACAATAGGGGCGCCCCTACGTAGGGCCACCATTTATACACCGTTTGATGAGAATTTGTGGAGAATAACGGAAATCTGTGGGGAATATGTTTATACACAGATTCCTATCAAACGGTGTATAGACAAAGCCCTAAGCAGAGACGCCCATACTGTAGACGCGCCCAATTATTTTTGGTATTATAGTAGGGTATTAGGAGTAAAAGTGTGTCGTGTTTTATTCCCAATGGGAAATACAAGAACGGAAATTATAAAACAAACTCTATTTTTGCTTTTTTGGTGTTCTTCACTTGGGATCTCATTCATTCTCTCACACACACCAAAACCAAAATATAAAAGCGCATCCAGAATCTCTGACCCTCCTCTCTTCTACTTCCAATCTCGACTTCTCTCTCTCTCTCTCTCTCTCTCTCTCTCTTCTCCTGCTTACCCACCACAGATCTCTTCTTCTCTATTTTCTCTCGCTACATCTCCATCACAAGCTTCAGATCAGTCCAAAGCAGGTATCTTAGTTCGAGTTTACTGTTTTGGTTCATTCTCTATATGTATATATGTTTATTGCTTTGTTACTTGTTTCCTTTGATCTGAGATTTCTGATTTGTGTCGTATTTTGCTGATTGATCCCTCAGTTTCATGGATTCAGAGTCAACTTATTCACTCTTTTGGGTTAATTTGGTTCGAGGGTACTGGTGGGGTTGTCGTATTCTTTTTGTTTTAGGGCTCTCAGCATTGACAAATCGCAATCAGATTTCAATTTCGTTGTTATTGTGACTTTTTCGTATTTGGGTCTGCTTCTGTGAATCTATTAGTCTTTTTTTTTTTTTTTTTTTTTGAGGGACATGGTGGAATGGGGTTTTGTGTATGTCTGATACTTTGATTCTTTGTGTTATTTTCATACTGTCAAATAAAGCATAAATGAATTCATGTAGCAATATATTTATATGAATTGATGTTATGTTTGTTGCGTGTTCATGCCTCTTTATGTTGTTGCATTACTTTTCCTTGTTTAATTAACTAGCAAGCTTAATCTCAGCTTTTCTTTCGATATGTAAAATTATGGCAGACTCTTTTCACTTATGTGATAATAAATGTTGGACTTTTTCTTTAGATGGCACTGCAGGAAGCAAGTCCTGTCTCAGCTCCTAGTGCCCAAGTTGTTGGCAATGCGTTTGTGGAGCAATATTACCATATCCTTCACCATTCTCCTGAATTGGTGCATCGATTTTATCATGATTCAAGTTCGCTTAGCAGGCCAGATACTACAGGGACAATAACGACAGTTTCGACCATGCAGGCAAGTCTATTTTTGATATTTGCATTTGTGCTTATGACTCTGTTTGCATAGAATTTGGATTTTAAATGATGTCTTTTATTGGTGACTGAAAGTTTACCTATGTCAATGTAAAAAGAAAATTACTTCGGTCAGAAATAAATCACTTCTATGTAGTAGTGTTTGCTTAGATTTGGCAGCTTTCTGTCATATAATTATGTACACAGCCCTCTGTATGCATATTGTGCCCTTCGGTGCATTAGTTGTAGGATGTTGTTAGGTGTGTTGTTCGTTTTTGATTCTATTCTTCTTGTAACTTGATTAGTATATCAAATTTAATAATTTTGCTGTTAAATGTTTGAAAGTCAGTATATTCTATCATGTTCCTGTGTGGCGTCACCCATAAATTACTAGGTCTGCTATTTATTTTGTAGTTGTCTCCCGAAAAAGAAGAGAAATAAAAACATTTTCGAACTGTCACACATTCCTCTGAAGTTAATCTAGTTGAATTAGAAGTTTAAATTATGCTTTGAGAAAATATATGCATCCAATAACGTTGTATCTTTTTTTTATAAATTTTCTTAGCAGGCAATAAATGAGCAGATTCTGTCCTTCAAATATGAAGACTATACAGCAGAAATTAAAACTGCAGATGCTCAGGAGTCGTATGAGAAAGGAGTGATTGTTTTAGTAACTGGATGTTTGACAGGGAAGGATAGTGTTAGGAAGAAATTTACACAAACATTCTTTCTTGCTCCTCAAGACAAAGGATACTATGTCTTAAATGATGTATTTAGGTACATTGAGGAGAGTGAAATATTGCAGGTCAACTCTGCCCCAGTTAATGGCATCAACGAAAGTTCTCAGGAAGCAGCCTTGGCAGCAGAACCAGGTGGCATAAATCTTCCTTGATATATTATTTAGGTTTTTCCATAGCCTTAATTTGGAATTGCTTCTTAATTTGAAATCGGCTCTTCCTTTTCTCCAGAGCCTACACATGCCTCTGATAATCTTGCGGTGGACCACGCAACTCCGGTTGAGGAGGAAGATCTTAATAATGGTGTTGTTTGCGATCCTTCAGATAATGAGGATGGATCTGTGATTGAAGAAGAGGTTATTGAACCCCCGACTCATTCAAGTGAGAATGAAAATTTTCCAGTTGTTGGTTCAACTCTTGAAGCCCTGGAGGATGCTCCAAAGGAGTCATATGCATCCATTGTGAGTCCATGCTGATCTTTTTTTTTTGTGCCTTTCTGACTATGTTACATTTTCTACGTTCCTTCTTTTTTGACTATCATTTAACATTAAGTTAAAGGTAATGAAGGCTAATACAACACCAACACGTACACATGTTCCTAATCGTTCTGTGAGGATAACTTCCACAAACACAGAGCAACAATCTATTGGTTCTTCAAAACCTGCTTCCACAGTGGAGGCATCAGCTCCTAGTGGCAGTGGGGCTCCTGAAGGTGACAGTTTGCATGAAGAAGGTATGTATTCTCTACTTGGACTGTTAGATCTTCAACTTTCTTGAAACTGAGTTTTCGAGCTTCAGGTATACCCTCTTTTAAGAATTATCTTTTCCTTTCCATTTTCATTTACAAAAGAAGGTTGAACTTAGAGGGGTAAGGCACCAATCGATCAATTTTTCATCTTTTTTAAGGATTTATGTCTATAATTGCTCATATTTTTCGTATAAAGTTTCTGAAATTTATTCCCGTTCTTGTATGTGTTTAGCAGCTGAAGGTCACTCCATATATGTTAGGAATTTGCCATACGATGCAACAGTTGAACAATTAGAGGAGGAATTTAAGAACTTTGGCCCTATAAAACGTGATGGGGTCCAAGTTAGAAGTAGTAAGGTTTGATTCAGAGGATATGATGCCATTTCGATATTATTTTCTTGATGTATGATTTAGTTTATTGATGTCGCACTACAGATAACATTTTTATTGGTTTCTTGCAGCAAGGATTCTGTTTTGGCTTTGTCGAATTTGAAAGTTTGAGTTCCATGCAGAGTGCACTTGAGGTAATCTTACGAAAAGTTTTATGAGTTGTAAACGTTGTTATTCATTCATGCTACTTGTTTCCGTTTCTGTCTTGAACATCAATAGTGTGTTTGATTGAATCAATTGGCTATTAACTTCTGTTGGTGTCTGACTTCGAGTTACTAAATTGGAATTTTTTTTTTTTTTTGTAATCACATTTTCCACTCCCTTATTTAAATGCTACCTTTTTAGTGGGTCATTAGAGGCCTAAAGTTTTTAGACCAATGTTTAGGGGTTTCAAGAATTTAACCTAGCAGAACAACAACCTGGTTGAATCGATATTGTAAGCAGGTTGTTGACTTTGGCTAAACTTTTTCTAGAATTAGATTTTCTATTTCACAGGGATTTTCAAGTGATTAATCATATTGTTAAACTCAGGCATTTGTTTCTGCAACGTAAATAATGAGAACTTTGTGGTTCACATGCTTCTCTGACCTTTGTTTTGGTTGTATCTAGGTTTATTTACTGGTTACCTTACTGGCTTAATTTTTTCTTGAATTAGATTTTCAAATTCACAAGGATTTTCAAGTGATTATATTGCTGAACTCGGGCATTTGTCTTCTGCAACGGAAATAAACTTTTTGGTTGATTCTGTGATTTTTGTTTCTGTACACTGGCCGTATCGTGATCGTCTTGTTACTTCTTCTACGTATGTTATGTGACGGTTTGTGAAATGATTGGTTGAACCAGACGAGATGCTTTCCAAATTATTTCTTTCATTACTATTATTATGTGGCATCGGTTTATGTAAAATTCTTGGTGTATAATAATAGAATTTTGTATTCTGCATATTGTTTTTCCGATGCTTTAGTTGGTCATGAAACTAGGAAGGTTTTGGATTCTTTTTTTTATTTTCTATTTTTTTAAGGCTTTACAATGTTTATATTTGCCAACAGATCTCATGTTATTGCTGTTTTCATGAAAATTACATTTGGAATGGTTCAGTTCTTTTCTGTATGTGATATATGTCATCTTATAACTGTAGGCTTCACCCATTACAATTGGGGATCGTCAAGCTGTTATCGAGGAGAAAAGAACCACTACTCGAGGTAAGACAAAAGAATTTCTTTTTTGGGTTGTTGAAGCTTTTCACCTGCTTAGCGGTATCCAGTGGATATAAACTTGAACCAAGTGACTTGTATAGAAACATGTGACCATTTTACATTAAACAAAAAAGAGTGCTAATAAAGTTGTTATTCATTTCAGTTAGCGGTGGTGGGAGAGGGAAATATTCTTCTGGAAGACCTGGGTTTCGGTCTGACAGTTTCAGGGGCCGTGGGAACTTCAGTGGCGGTCGTAATTATGGAAGGAATGAATTCAGAAACCAGGGTGAGTTTTCAGGTCGAGGTCGGGGTTCAGCTGGGCGCACAGGAGAGGGTTATCAGCGTAACCAGAATGGAAGAGGTGGTCGCCAAGGTGGGGGCAACCGCAGTTCGGCAGCTACTTGAAACATTGGTGGAAGAAAATTGATGGATAGGATTTTTTTGGGATACAATTGAGGGTCATTTTTGTCTTTTAAATCGTGTTTCCTTTTTCATTCTCCCCTCTGTTTGGATAAATGAGGGGGGTAATTACGATTTAGGTTTGTTTCCTACTGCAACTATTGATGTCAAGATTACTAGGATTATTGTTATTTTTTTTCTCCTTTAGCTTATTTTATAAAAGCTTACCCCAGCTTGGAGAGAATGGGAATATGGAATGTATTCTTTCATAAAATCTCTCTCATTAATGTTATAAGCATATTCCTTTTATTGACTTCACCAGTTAATGGCTAGGTGGCTGAAATCATCTGAGTCTGGTTATTGAGCAAAGTTACTATCAATGATGTTGAACTAATCACACGCTGGCATAAAATTATTAGGATACATTGTCCTATGGTAAGTAGGATACAGGCAATACCATTGACAATGTCTATACAAACAATTTTAAAACTCATTTACTTGTTCTATTAGTAATCATTATTCATTGTGTAAAACTCTTTACCGCTAGATTTCGTCACACTGCCATAAGAAGTGCAAACTCTCTTATGGGACACTGCATTGTGCAACTAGATAAAACTCATTTAGTGATGACATATTGATCTGATGCTACTTTTCAAGTTTACAATATTAGATTATTGCTGCATTCCTAGAGCTAACAAAAGAATCCAGGTGTAAACGAGGGGTAAAAAAAAGAGTAGCTCTCTGCAATTTGGTTCCACTTTGAGAACTTAAAATAGCTGATGACATTTCAATTTGATCTCTGCAAGTTGGATACAAAATTTGATGCAGCAAATGCAGCAGAACCCCCAACCACAGAGAGCAAGACAACAGCAGCTTGAAGGGCTACCTCCCAAGGGTACTCCTCAGGCACAAGGTAAACAAACGAAGGACCCAAAACCAGTAACACCAAGCTGAGGGTCAACAATGCCCCAGGAGTTCCCGGGTCTGTAGCTGCAGATAGGATACCAAACTCCTCTGCCTTTGACAGCAGTCCCAGTTTTTCTATCGTCGACAGCGAGAGTCCGAACTTCTCGGCCGCCGATAATAAGCCAGCTTTCTCAGCTTTAGTCAGTAGCTTCAGCTGCTCCACCCTTGTCAATAACTTCACTGGTGGGCTACTTGTCAAGGGGCTGGTCCGGGGACCCTCTCCTAGAGGGAACACAGTTGAATTCTGCATTGTAATTGTAACCCATTTTAGTACAGGTAGTTTACTAACATATTCCATGTTCTTGTTATGACAAATCCCATATGAGAGCTAGCAATATTGAACCAAAAAAGTACGATTATCACAGCTACATACTTGTTACCAGCATTGACTTTTGCTCTAATCATATTTGGAAGGTGGTGACTGAACAAATTAACCCTAGTTCTTCTTTTTGGGTAAATAGCTTTCGTTGAATTACTTGAGTATAAAGTTATAGAATCTATTGGTTTTTATCAAACATTTGGTAGCAAAAAAGTAGACACGGTCGAGAATGAACTGACCTTCTTGGAGCTAACAGTTCTATTAGCTGCCGGAATAGGCTTCTGGGTAGCCATGGATTTGATGAGTAGTGGGGAGAAAGAAGCAGAATTCTCTGTTATCGCAGTGTAGCCAAACAAGGCTTTAGCCGCCATTTTCTCTCTCCTTTCTCTGTTGGGGGCCTTTTGGTGTGGTTCACAGAGGCTGAGAAAGTTTTGGGTTAGCTTGGATTAGGATCTCAGAAGCCACCCAACGGAATGATGGACAAGAGGAATCATGGATTGGTTTCCAGATTTTTGGACTCCACGTGTCACTTCATGGCTGGTTGTTATGATTGGTGTGTCCTTCATCACCAAACATCACTATTTAAGGGACTGTTTGGAGATTCACAACTTGCTTTAAGGTTCGGTTCAATTGTGGCTACGAAAAATGTGTTCCCATATTGGTACCTCGACAAATCGTAAGAAAAATTTATGACCGGTAACTTCATTAACAAATAAACTACAAGGGTAAAATGCTCTTCACTAATAAAAAAGATTGAGATAATTACAAAAATACATTCAAAGAATACTAATTTTACTCTCTTTTACACTTTTAAGTCTCATTATGACATATGGATTCCAAGTTGTTATATTATTTAAATATAATTATAGATAATGGGATCTATATATTAAGCAATGAGAAAAATAAAAAAGAGCATTTTTAGTATTCTTCTTAGTTAAAATGCTTAATTTATTTCATGATTTTCATAAATAACAAATGTATCTTATTGAATTAGCAAATCGAACGAATTTTACTGGAATTTCTAATTTGATCCAAGTTGTCATAGAAAAGAAAATATTATTCTTACTCAAACTTGTAACCAAACAAATACCAAAAAAAAAAAAAATGTTGAGTTGAATAAAAATAAATAAATAAAGATAAGAAGGAGAATATTTAGTGAATAAAAATCTTATACAGTTTTTCTTACTAAATAATTAAGGGTTGGTGGTACAAAGTCTTTGAATTCCATAAGCAGTGATTATTTTGTCCATGAACTAAATAAATATTAAAAAAAAGTTTTTGAATTAACCAATTAATGATAATAACGTCCTTTTTTTTTGTTAAAATTGAGAATTTTTCGAAAGAAATAAGAGGCATTCTCAAATACTAAAAACTTATCTATAATTCTGAAGAAAAAAAAATATGTCACATGCTTTTTCTTTCATAAAATTTTTTACCATATTAATAGTTTTTTTAACAGAAAGAATGTTATTGTCACAAATTAGTTAATTTAGAGATTTTTTTTGTAAGTCAATTTAGTTCGGAGACCAAATGATCACTATTTAAGGAATCCAAGACCTTTTAGTGCCACAAACCAATAATTAAAGAGTAAAGATTGAGACACTAAAATTTTGCATAAAAATCTTACACTAGTAATATAGCATCATTTTTTGTCACATAACTTTAGTGTGATCTCACTTTAGATAAGTGATTGAAATGTATGTCACATCATCTAGTATAAGTTTTTTATATGATATTTTGGTTCCGACCAAGTTAACTCTCGTTATCCTTTCATATTCTTAATAAGCACTTGAATCATGAATTGTCTTATGATTCATCAATTATCTATCTGATTCTTTTTCTTTCTTTTTTTTTTTTTTTTGAAAGAACTACTCANAATTTATATGTATTTATATTTTTCGAATTTAGATGTGTATTAAATGACTTCAGTATCATATATTTTATTATTTTATCATTTACTCTTTCATTTTAGGGTGAACTGCAAAAAAATACCTTAAAGTTTGAGTATTTTACAATTTAAACTCTGAAGTTTAGACTCCGCAAAATAATACCATGATATTAAGATTTTCTGAAAATTAATACCATGAACTGACTTTTTGACCAATTTTAGTAATGAAAAAATAATAATATTCTCTATTAAAACTATATTAGTCATAATTATTCTCCTTATTTTTGAGGATATTATTATCTTTTACCACTTAAAGTAATTCAAAAAGTCAACCTAAAGTATTAATTTTTAAAAATTATTAATCTTGTAATATTATTTTACAGAGTTCAAACTTCAGGATTTAAATTGCAGAATACCCGGCCCTTCATTGTATTTTAAAAAATTTGTCTTTTATCACTACTCATAATTAAATGGAACTAATTTGAACACCACACCAAGGACAGTAGGGCACACAAATAATAATTTGGTGTGGTGTTCAAACAGAGACTTCCTTGCATGCTCTTTGGTCATGCTCTTTCATCGGATCAATTTGGATGTCTAGTACCTCGTGGCCCAAATTGAAATCTTTTCATGGTTTTTCCTTCGCCAGATTGTGCTTGTATTCTGTTGTCTGGTGTGGTGCTTAAGGAGGTCACGGAATCATCTTATCTCTGAGAACCTGAGGCCACCCGCTGCTGATATTCTGGAGCTTACTAGTAGGATTCTTCATAGTTACCAATCCTGCAACATGTCAGTTATTCTTCCACCTAAGCCTGCTGTTGCAGTGGATTGGGTACCACCAAATGGTTGTCACTTAAAGATGAATTCTGATTCAGCTTTTTTGTCTGAAACTGGTGCCGCTGGTTTTGGTGTGGTGATTCGCAATGCCTCAGGTGAGGTGCTATACTTTGCTTCTGGTCCCCTGGCTGGTGTTTCCTCTGTCCTCCACTCCATGTTGAACTCTGGGCGATTTAGGGAAGGATTGCTATTGGCTCAGGTGGTTGGATTTGTTGTACAGACCGTTGAAAGTGATTTCAAAGGGCAGTACAAGCCATCAACTCAACAGCTGTGAATAGATTGGAAGGGGCTATTATTTCTGATATTGTTTCTCTGTTACCATCAGTTGGAGTTGGTAAATCCTGCAATGTTCCAAAAACACAAAACATAGAAGTTGTTTGCATCATAATTAAAAAACAGTTTTTGGTTTTTAAAAACAGAAAACTGTTCTCTGAGAATAAGTAAAGATGTTTGGCACTGTTATCTGAGAACTGTTTTTAAAAACAGAGTTAAAGAAAACAGAAAATTCAGATAACAATAAAATGTTATTTTCAAGCTGTTTTCTTACCCTTTTCTTTTTCTAAAAAATAAAATAAAAATTTTTTTATATGACTTTCATATATACATTTTCTTGTAACTCTCTCTTATTATTTTATCTCATAACTTTCTCTCTCATAACTTTCTCTCTCCTCACTTTCTCTCTCTTCATTCTCTTAATCCTCATTCTCTCTCATCACTTTCTCTCTCCTCATTCTCTCTCATCATTTTCTCTCTCCTTATTTTATTCTATCACTTTCTTTCTCATTATTTTCTACCCCTTCATTTTTTAATCACATTATATCTTTTTATTCTCTATTGCTACTTTGTTTTTTATAACTTTTTTTTTCTTTATATTCTATCCTCATGCATTCTTATCATTTTCTCTCTCTTGTGTGTTTTTGTTAGTTTTTTTTTCTTCTATCTTTCTTAATACTTTTTATTTCCTTATTCTCTCTTTTCAATTTCTCTCTTATTATTATCTTTCATTACCTTTTCTCTTGTAACTTTCTCTCTCCTCGTTCCCTTACTTGAATTTATCTCTAGTCAATCGCTTTTGACTTTTTCTCTCTAAATATTTTTTTTATAATACAAATATGATTTTTTATATTTATATAATTTTTTTCCCTAAAAAATATTTCTAGAAAATATTTGCCAAACACCCATTGTTTTCTGAAAACATTATAAAATAGTTTTTGTTCTCATTTCTGAAAGCACAACTCTGAAAATAAAAAACAAAAAATAATACCAAACAGGCCCTATGCAACCCATACTCTAGCTCGTTTTAGTGTAGGTTCTGATGGTATTATCTGTGGGGATTGGGATAACCCTTCCCACTCGTATTTGTGATTTTTTTTTGAGGGATAACCTCAATTTTTAACACAAGTCCTCTGAGGAACCTTCTAGTCAAAAAAAATGGAGGGATAATAACAAAACTATTCTTTGAGTTTTGATGAAATTATAAATGTATCTCTTTAGTTTTTGTAAATTACAAAAATATCTTTTTTGATTAGCAAATTAATACAAATTTTACCCCTATAGTTTATTAGGTCAAAATTAACAAATAAAATGTCAAAATTACCCTCATTTTAAACTTGTAACAAAAAAAATATTACTTAAAGAACAATAAAACACAATGAAGAAAAAAATAGTGGTGAATGAAAGAGAAAAATGACCAAGAATAAAAAGATTTGGTGAAAAAAAGTCTTATATAATTTTTTCAAAGAAATTTTTTCATTTTTGTTGGCTATTTAATTGTATTTAGGTAATGGTATCTTAGTCATTTCAAAAAAAAAATTGTTTGTTACATATTTAGAGAAAGTGTAATTTTGACATTTTGTTTATTAATTTTAACCTAATAAACTATAAAAGTAAAATTTGTATAAAAATTGAAAGAATATATAAAGCATTTCATCAAAACTCATGGAACATGGATAATTTTTGTTAATTATCCCAAAAATAGAACTAATTTGGTTCCCGGAAAATAATAACAATAATAATAATAATTTATTGGTTGGTTGGTCTGTAAAAAGGTCAGTAAGAGAACCTTGCCTTTCCAGGACTACCCTTTCTTTTAACGATGTTGTGAGGATACAAAAAGGTTATTTTAGTAATTTCGAACAAGTGGCTCCTATTAGCAAATCCCATCCCGGTCGTCATTCTCCCCGTCTCCTCCCAAAAACCCAAAACCCTAATCGAAATCCCAAGTGAAAACCCCTTTTCTCTCTCTCCCTCCTCGCGCGTCAATGGCGGACTCTGTGGTTTCATTTGACAAGGTGAAAGACTTCTTGTACGCCCAGTACAACGACGATGAGAAGTGGGCCCACAACATGGTAATCTCTTTCTCCCTCTTCTCCTCCAATTTCAATTACCCTTTTTTTTTTATGGCTCCTTATTTCCTTGACAGTCTCGTTTGCTGAAGCTCTTGATTTTCCATTAATGTCTTCATGTTGTTGATTTTCTCTTAAATCTCTTTATCACCACGAAAAATATCATCTTGAGAGGGAAAGAAACAAGTTGATTATATGTGTAAATTTCTTGTTCCTATTAAATTTTAGGGGTTTAAAGCTCATTTATTTCTCTATATTAATCCAATACAAAAGAGGGTCATCTTTGATTTTGGGAAGTTGTGGGTTCTTTGTCCTGAATTAAGACATGGGTACTAGTTCTTTGTCCAATTCGTAACACTTGATGGGGTTGCTATGATCTAGAGAGATGGCACTGATGTGTGTATATATATATAATATACATATATATATGTGTTAATGTGTATATATTATATACATTTTTTCATTTGTGTGTCAATGAATATAATGGCACTTGTGTTATTTTAGCCTCCGGGGAGGGAAATAAAGTTGGTCCTTTATCAGCTGAGATTGATTAAGGGCTTTATTATTTGGTGTAAGTAGATGTATTAGGAGAGATTTTGTGTTAATTTTTAAATCTTTAGATATTTAACTGCATATTCAAGTAGTTGGGTGAACGGAATAACATTCGTTGGGGCAAAAACAAAGCTTAGGTTGGTACTCGGTGGGCATAAAGATACGTCGCTTTTCGTAATCCCGTGATTGTTTTAAAACTCTGGTTTATTCTCTGGTATAAGTATGTGTTTTTGTGTTTGTGGATATAAGGATTTATTTTTAGCATAGAATTGCAATGGCCTTTGGTTGAGAGAACAAGTTTTACTCAAATGTCTTTACATCTCTATTTCGCAGAAATTGCTGCGGGCTGTGGGGCTTTTCGCAGGATCAATAGTTCTGATGCGAAATTATGGTGATCTTATGGCAATATGAGGATTGATGGCTGTTCTTAGTTGGCTAGTTATTTTTGAAATGTAGTCTTTTGTGTTTCTCATATGGATTGAGCTGAAAATTCCATTTAAAACAGGTTTTCTGTCTTGTTTTCAGTTCTAGTGAAGAAAAAGATTTCCTTGTGTTCCATTATGCTATGTGCCAATGTTTTATACATGAATGAAAGGGTTTTGATTTTAGTTGCCGAATGGTCATAATATGTTTAGTCTACTGCCCAGATATGAATCATTTTTATTCTTTGATAGATTCAAATTGCTTTTGAGATCTCCATTAGGTTTACCATATAACAATCTGATTGGGTGCTCAGTTTCATGTTTTTGAACTCGAAACCACATTCAGGCACGAAATACCATTATACTCTTCATGTTTATCACTATCAGGCATCCCAAGAACATTATTTGGTTGAAAAACTCCAAATAGTGTATAGATTTGGGTTCACAATGGAATGAACTAATGTGATGGGTTATTATGAAATTTGTCCTCGTCAACTATTTACCTCGAGTTACATTTTCATCATATAGACTCATAGATACAGCAAATTAATCCAGGAAGGAAATGCTTATAATTGTTGATCTATTGATCCATTCCAACTGGTTTTCTATGTTATAACCCGTTGACTAAGATGGTTTTATATTTCCTATTGAGATGCTGTTATTTAGTTTGATGGTTTTGTTTGACTTGATACTAGGGATTAATGCAGACGCTTTAACAAAACGAGCATTGTTGTTATAAGGCTGCTGCATTGGAATGTTGGTAGAGACGATCCGTCTCTAGTACAACGAATGATTGTGGCCCCTTTGAGGTGTCATCGGGCTTACTCTCTAGAGGTTTGGTAGCCAATAGGTTTCATATTCGAATCCCATGAGGACATTTGAACGAGCATTTTGTTCCACATACCTGAATGATTTGAGAATATAAAATGTTCAGACTATCTTCGTTTTTGTTTTCTCTGAATTAAACATTCATCTTAGACATGGGAGAGTAACTGGTTAAGATTAGCCGGATTAAATGGAAGAAAGATGATGGTTACTGGTCGCCGGGAGTTGAAGGGTAACGGTAAGAGGAGCCCATTAAAGCCGATGTTATGAACTCTGCTAGACTCTAGGAAATGGCAGAAACAATTCAGAAACGACATAGAATAACGGAGAACACTGAAAATGACATCGAAAAAAAGAATTGGAAAAGTTGGTGACGTCAAAAGGTAACAGTTTTAACTAATAGGCGATAGACGACATTAAAAACGACAACTACCGCAATGGAATCGGTTTTGATAAACGACGATTATATGAAAAATGATAAAGAAACGACAACATTCATAAAACGACATAAATAGTTCCAAAACAAGGAGAACTAATAAAATTAAAAGGACAACAACATTTTACTTTTAATTTTTTCTTTTAATAAAGACAACAACATAAAAGGAAAAATAATATTTAAAAACAACAACCAACTTTAAAAGGGGAGCAGCCATAAACGACACGACGAGAACTTGGAAAACGACAGATGAATCGTAAACGATGAGAACTTAAAAAACGAGGATATCCACATAAACGACATATACATCATAAAACGACGACAACATACATTCGAAAAAAAAAAAAAAAACCTTTCAGAGGGAAAAAAACAAAACAAAAACCACGTGGAAATTAAAAGTCATGATTAATTTCACTTGTAGACCCTGAACTATAGAGCCAATTCAATTCGGTCCATGAATTTTAAAACTATCAGTTTTAGCCACCCAAATTATGTTTCTGTGTTAGTTTTGCCTTTGGTCCTAAAACTAAACTTTCAAATATCTAGTTTTGGCCTTTGAAATAAGTTATTTTGCCCTAGTTTTGGCCTTAGAAAAATACCTTTGGTTCTTTCATTTAGTTTTGTCCCTTGAAGGCTTGAACTAGACTAGACCCTGAAAAATGTAAAAATCACAACAAATGGACTAAAACTGAGACAAAAACGTAGTTTCAAAGCCAAAATTGGCACATTTCAAAATTTAGGACCAAATTACACATGACCCTATAGTTCAGGACAAAACTGAAAATACCCCAACAATAACAACTAAAATCGACACACATTTAAAGGCAACGTCTAAAGGAAAAAAGAAAATGGAACGGAGTGATGAACAAAGAACCCAGAGGAATAAATACAGAAATAGTAATTTTTTTTTAGAAATATATATATTTTTACAGATTTTATTGGGAATGGAAATCCTACAACTGAACGTGTCACAGATCCAACCAGCTTGAAGTTGAACGACCTTGATCTCTTGACCACATTGATATTCTCTTTAGTCTTTTGCAAATTGTAGGAGATTCTAGATGATGACAAAGAAAGTAAGGTTACGTGGCAATCCTTTAACATTGGTGAGTGAATCGTGACCGCTGATCCTGGGGTGTTACTATAGATAATACTAATTAATAATAAGTTATACTTCTCCTTTCAATCAATAATAATGATAATAATAATAATACTTTCCTCAATTTTGCTTTCTCCATGAGTCTTTGTCTCCAATGGCCTTAAATCCATTACATCAGTCATGGTAAAGGAGCAATGTTTTTTCCTTTTCTTTTTTTTTAGAAAAAGGAAAGAAAGTAGTAATTGTTTATGTTTTTTCCTTTTCTTTTTTTTTAGAAAAAGGAAAGAAAGTAGTAATTGTTTTAAGTTTTAACTTATTTTATTTTCACTTTTTGAATAAGCACAAGTCTCATGATTTGTCAATTGATAAATATAATATTTTGTGAAATTTAAAAATAATGTACTAATTGAAAACAAAGTTCACTTGGAAGTTGGTATATCAGCAGGAAAAAGATAAGAAACAAAATAATAATAATAATAATAATAATAATAATAATAATAATAATAATAATAACAATTGGTATGAGAATTGAGATGTCTCTTATTTTATTCAGAAAAAAGAAATGTCTTTCGCTATTTGATTAAATAGTTTTTTTTTTTTTTGGGTCCAAAAGGAGTAAAGTTTGTTTTTTTCAGTTTGGGGATGAGCTATGAAACTGTGAGATGTGTGTTATACGGTTCAATATGTATGAAAAAGCTCGTTTAACGTTAATAATTCTGTATTTGATGAATATATATACGTTAGCAATTCTGTATTTCATGGATATATATGTATACATATATATGGGTCCTAATCTAGTAGGTATTTTTTTTTTACCTACTCATAGATATTTTTTTTAGCCATTAGTTGAAAAAAAATAAATATTTATTATTTAATGATTTTCTCTCTTCTTTTTATCATGAAAAAAACATGTGTGGCCAATTAAAACAATACCTATAAATAGGTATTAAAAAAAAATTCCCACAGAATTGGTGCCTTATATGTATATATATCGGAGCCTTATATATCAGCTAAATTTTCCCATTTCCTAAGCAACCAAATGATTTTGGTCGATCGATGTTTTAATATCGAATTTGGAATTTCAAATCCAAAATCACAAATGTCAATAGTTTAACAATATTCATATGTCTTAGTCTGAGAAATATTCATACGTATTGAGGATGGTTTTAAAAGCTCATGATAAAAAAATAGAGTTTATATCACATGCCCCGATTTTTCTATCGAGTATTAATCTATCAATCAGATTCCCGATTTTTTTTTGTAGTTTAGATCCCTAATTTTACACATTCGTATCACTTCAGTCCTTTTTTTATATTTTCGTCTAATTCAACTGTTATCTAATAATTTTAATATTACCTGAGTCTTCAACCTTTACACAATGTCTCACTTAGGTCCCTATTCTTTATTTTGTAGCTTTTGACTCCTCAAATTTTCATTTTTGTAATATTTAAGTCTTTTTGAGTTAATTTTGAGTTAAAATCTAACTCTAATCAAACTGTACTAAATAAATTAATAAAAACTATCAAATTCAAAAGTAACACCAAAATGACTCAGTTAGATACCTATTAAAATATATACCAAAACTACATATATTAAAACACAAATTTTTTGTATAAATTAATGTCCATTTGCAGAGAGACATTTAGACTATTTTTAAACGATTATGAATTTATAAAATTACAGAAAATGATTTTCATGACCATTAAGAAGAAATCATCATTAAATAGTATATTTTTTTCTCTTGTTATATCCAATATGTACTCGATAGGTATCCATTCATAAATATTAATTTTTGTATTATTAGCTATTATTATTATCAAAACCCATGATTTTCCATATTAATAATGTCTATTTGTTATTTAAGAAGTTTTTAAACTTTTTTTTTTATTATTTACGAGTTTTAACTAAAAAAAAAAAGTTGATGAGTTTATGAAATTAAAGAAAATGAACTTTACCATTATTGGTAAGGATTCACAATTACATCGTACAATATTATTTGGTAGTATGAATTTACTAAAAATAATATTGTTTGGTAGTAAGAATTTACTAAAAATAATATTGTTGTTAATTAGATTATTTGTTTCAAAAAATACCTTATTGGTATTGAACATTCTGTTGGTAGTTTTCATTAATTCATTTAGAAAAATTTGATTAGAGTTAGATTTTTAACTCAAAAGGACCTAAGTGTTACAAAAATAAAATTTTGAGGAGTCAAAAGCTATAAAATAAAGAATATGGATCTATATGATATGTTGTGTAAAGACTGAGAACCCAAATGATATTAAAACTGTTAAATAACAGCTGAATTGGACAGAAATATGAAAAAGAGACTAAAGTGGTATGAATGTGTAAGGTTGAGGATCTAAAAACTACAACACAAAAAAAATTTGGGGAGTTGATTAATACTCAAGAGAAAGATTAGAGATTGCAGGTGACATAAACCCTAAAAAATATGATAATATCTAACTCACATTAAAAAGGCTTATCAATGAAAAGAAAAGTCCGAAACTGCCTTTTTTTCCACCTTCCAGATCTTATATTTTGAGGCCCTTTTATCAATGAAAAGAAAAGTCCGGAACTGTCTTTTTTTCCACCTTCCAGATCTTATATTTTGTGCTCTTTGAAAAATTGTTCTTGAATATTATCTTTGTATATGAATTTGTTATTAAATTTAGGCTTTCACCAACTCTATTAACTTTTGACTTTTATGAAATCTCTAACCTCAATTCTCTTTCTCTCTCAAAAAACCCTTGTCGTCGTTCTCATTAGAGACTGGAGAGGGAGTACTTTGATCTCATTCTCCAGTCTCTCCTCTTCCTCTCCTATCTACCTATCTCCTTTTGGGGATGATAGGTTTTTTCTTTTTTTTTTAAATTTTTTAATAAGTCCATATTTAGATCTATTTATAGTACCGCATTTTGTGTGGATTTTGTACCACTTAATATATGTGGATTTTAAAGTCCATTTATTAGATCTTGAATTTGAGAATTTGTTCTTTGATTAGATCTGTAATGTGGATAGGTTGATTTTCTTTTCAACGGGCGTGAATCTCTTTTGATGGTGGAATCATAGTTTCTACCCGCTAAGAACGCAATTTTGTTGCAGATGAAAACAATTGTTTGATGGTGGTCTTTATTATCTTCTCCTTTTGGAAAATTATGGTAACTTACAATTCTTGTTATTGTTGTATCTGTGATCCATTTTTCGTTTCTTTTTTTGAAAAGTTTGAATTTTAATCCTCTATACTTGTATTGTAATTGACATTTTTTAGTTTTCATTAATATTATTCCTTTTAGGATCCCGTTTATATTTTTTATTTTTTAAAAAGATAATAGTTAAAAAAAATGTACAAATATTCGACCTCAGTGGAATATTATAGGCTCGAAAATGGAGAAGAAATTTAAAGTTGAAGATGGACCTCAGCCATAGTCGAGCTTAATAATGTGAAATAAGTCGTTCTTTATTTTGATGTCGACCGTAGTAGAAAATTTATAGGAGAACATAAGAAGACCCATTGTTAGATTAACTGGGGGTTATCATAGAAGAATGCATGGTCTAATTCGTATGTGGAACAAAGAGAGAGAGTTGGTATACACGAGCTTTTCAAGGGATGTGTAAGTAATTTCATAGATGTGATGTGAAAGTTAAATTTTTTTTAAAATAAAATTATCTAGAGAACTGAGAAGACCGTTTCTTTTTACCAAAGGATTACAACCAATTTAGTTTAAATACTTCGCCTTCTAATAAAAACTGTTTAAATACTTAAATAATAATAATAATAATTTTCTCATAATAATAATAATAATAATAAATAAAAGCACTCTTGGTTAGGATAAACAAGCACCGTCAGTCCAAGTCCATGTCTAACCCTCAATTTATGCTCCCAACGGCCAATATACTTCCATATTAACGGAATCTTGTGAATTTTGGTTGAAATTTGGCAACAAAGCCATGTAATTATTAGTGTACATAAATATTATTATATTTGTATATATGCTTCCCACTTGCCAAATGGTAGTAGTCTGTCATTCTCTGCATATTTATCTTTTTATTTATTTGAAACATTAACATTTTTAGACTCGCAACATGGAATAATTAAACATTTCTTTAGCATCATATCTCTTCCTAATCTTAAGTCTCCATTTTATTAAAATAAAAATAAAAATTTACGCATAATTAATTAGTGCGGACACAGTTATTCATTCTTCCTAAGATTTGTACTTCTTATAATTTAAAAAGTAGGAAAAAAAAATGTTCGTGCATGAACATTATATCGTACTTGTTTATATAAATATTCTTTAGCCTAATGACCTTTTTTTTTTCATTTTCTTTTAATTATATTAATATATATATAATTTTTTTTGTCATTAGTTTTCGTTTTGACTAGATAATCCTTTTTTTAAATAACTAGATAATCATATTTTAATCGGGAATAATTAGTTGCATATCGTCAGAATGAAAATATGTATTGTAAATACTTACTTACACCACAGGATATTATTTTAAAAAATTATGGGGTTTTTTAAATGGGCACGTCTACGGTAGGGGCGCCCCTACGTAGGGCCCTGTCTATTCACCGTTGGATGGGAATCTGTATATAAATAGATTCTCCACAGATTCCCGTTATTCCCCACAG
>JXTC01000287.1:273286-323627 GCA_002914845.1 Trema orientale
AGTAGGGGCGCCCCTACGTAGGGCCCTGTCTATTCACCGTTGGATGGGAATCTGTATATAAATAGATTCTCCACAGATTCCCGTTATTCCCCATCGATTCCCATCCAACGATAATTAAGGCATAACCCTACGTAGGGACGCCCCTACTGTAGCCATCCCCATAAAGTTATATTAAAATACTCATATATAAAATACTCATATATATGCAAGTCTCCTAATATCCAGAAAACGATATATATATAATAGAAACAATCGACACATTTTTTTTCCTACGAAGGATAAATTTATCCTTTTATAGTTTGCTGACTCTTCTTATCGTGCTTGACGTATCAACTTGTACGAAGAAGTAATACAATCATAGTTGAACGCAACACTATAGAAGAAATCACTGGTTGAATGTGTTTGATCATAGGGTCGAGCAAGTTCAACAAGGGAAAAACCGTCATCTTATATATACCTCAAGTTTGATATGCATAAAATATGTTTAAAATGTAAATCTAAAGCGCTTAAAATGTAAATTACTTGTAATATTCAATCACTATAGCGATGCCTTGAATCTAGATATGAGAAATTAAAATATGCAACGGTGAATCACCTAGATTTTCTAAAGGTGAATGTAACGTGGAGGAGCTTTGCTTGATGAGTTCAATTTTCAAAGAAGAGATGAATACAAGCGTAATGCGTCTTTTATTATTGTGATGATTAAGGTGGCAAGGAGAAATGTGTACGTAACTAAATCTAATAGGATAGTTTTGGGTTCAATATCTCTGTCATTGGATAATTTGGATTGTAATATAAACCCTTTTTTCACTATGTGATTCTCTAAATATATATATATATATATATTTTTTAAAATAAGCTTTCCCTCAAATATTCAACTACTAAATTTTTTGTTTGTAACTACTAAATTTCTCAAGTGAATTGCTAATAGTTTTTTCGGAGCTCATTACAAAACTGAAAAAACAAATTATTCTCTTGTGGACGGGAAAAAAAAATTGAAAAAAGCATTCCCACTCGATTCTAAAACTTGTCATGGTACTCCCACGGAGTGGTCGAAGTGACAAGGAGTTTGAACTTAAGGCCTTCTCTCACTTAGGGAGGGTGAGGTCATAAGTTCAAGCCCCCACGTCGCCTTTGGGAGCTCAACCGAATGGGGGCCTTCTCTCACTTAGGGAGGGTGAGGTCATGAGTTCGAGCCCCCACGTCGCCTTTGGGAGCTCAACCGAATGGAGATGGCTCTGGGAAGTGACCCGTCATCGGGATCTCATCCGCTCTTTTTATTATAAAAAAAAAAAAAAAAAACTTGTCATGGCACATTATTGACTATTATTATTGAGAAATAGGGCCAAAAAAAAACAAAACAAAAAAAACCTATAGATGAGGGGTAATACCGTCCGAAAATCTTCCCATAAAAGTTGAAGAGACATTAGGAGCAGCGCGTGGCGAGTGTCAGTGAGGCAAGCAAAAGCATGCGGTATCCCCAACTGGGGAGATGACGTCATGAAGTAGAGGCTCCTTCCGACACGTGGCACTTGCAAGTTGCCAAGTAGCTGAGAGGTGGGCCGCACATATCCAAAAGGCAACGTGCTAGTCTCGTACATATGTACGCCACGTGGCGACCTCCTGACGGCCCGTACCTTTCTTGCCTGCCATCAAGAGAAAAAATTGAAAAAAAAAGTGCAAGTTGCACTGGAGAGTGGGTCCCACTGCCTCACTGACTGTAGCTGTTTCGGGATTGTGCATGGCCCACACGTCAGCTTCGCTTAGATTGGAGCTTTTTTCTTTTTTTTCTTCATGTCACTTGCGGTCCATAATTATTTTTTTTTTTAATTATTTGCGGTTTCTAAACTTTTTCCTTGAGTATTAATATCCTTAATTTTTTTTTTGGTAGTTTTTAAATCTCTAATCTTTCAAATGCCTATGTATGGCTTTAGCCTCTTTTAATTTTTCTGTGCAATTCATTTGTTATCTAATAATTTTAGTATTATTTAGGTCCTTAACCTTTACATAATGTATCACTTAAGTCCTTATTCTTTATTTTGTAATTTTTGACTTCTTAAATTTTTTTTTTTGGTAACACTTATATCTTTTTAAGTTAAAATCTACCTCTAATTAAATTAGACTAAATAAATTAATAAAAACTGCTGAATTCAAAAGTAACACTAAAATGACTCAATTAGATATCCATTGAAATACATACCTAAAATTCATATATCAAAATACATATTTTTTCTGTAAATTATTGTCCATTTGTCAGTTAAGAGATTTTTAGACTATTTTTAAACGACTGTGAGTTCATAAAATTACAGAAAATAAATTTTACGACCATTAACAAGAAATCATCATTAAATAGTACATTTTTTTCTCTTGTTATATCCATGTATGTACTCGATCGGTATCTATTCGTAAATACTAATTTTTGTGTTATTAACTATTATTATTATTAAAACCCAATGATTTTCTATAAATTAGTGTCAATTTGTTATTTAAAAAGATTTTAAATTTTTTTTATTATTTATGAGTTTTAATAGAAAGGAAAAAAAAAAGATTAATGATTTTATGGAAATAGAGAAAATTAACTTTACCACCATTAGTAAGATTTAGCAATTAAATCGTACAATATTGTTGGTAATAAGAATTAACTAAAAATAATATTGTTGTTTAGATTATCTTTTTCGAAAAATATCTTATTGGTATTGAACATTCCATTCGTAATTTTTAGTTGGAAGTTTTCATTAATTTATGTAGTATAATTCGATTAGAGTTAGGTTTTAACTCAAAATTAACTCAAAAGGTCCTAAGTGTTACAAAAATAGAAGTTTAAGGAGTCAAAAACTACAAAATTAAGAATAAAGACCTAAGTGATACATTGCATAAAGGTTGAGGACCCAAGTGAGACTTAAACTGTTAGATAATGGCTTAATTAGACGAAAAAGTTGAAAAAAGGCTAAAGTGATACAAATGTGAAAGGTTGATGATCTAAAACTATAAAAAAAAAAAAAAAAGAGCTTAGGGACTTGATTAATAATTGGGGGAAAGATTGGAGACCGCAAGTGATATAAACCCTATTTTTTTTATCGAAATATCACGTCCCTACTTCTTCTCGGCAATTCCTTGCTGCGTTTTTCCTTAACACATAAATTAAAAAAAAAAGCACATTTATTTAATTGAATTTGATTGAAGTAATAAAGGTACTACATATATTCTCTTTTGCATTTTTTTTTATACTTTTCAGTTATTTGACCATTTAATACTTTAGTAGTGTAATAAACCATAATAAAATACACGTGTCAAACAATAAGATTAGGAAAATATAATTAGCATTTCTCTTGAACTTGAAACAAAATAAAATCCAACAATCCAGATATATTGGTTGGACTATTTTTCTTTTTTGCATGCCAGACTACAGGAGCATTTTTATAGCATAAGGATTATAGGAAATATTTTTTTTTATTTAGGAATATTATTAGGATTTTTCTTTATTGGTAACGTGATGCATTATGGGCGGAGTCAGCACGAATCCTACGTAATACATTCGGGTATTACTTTTAAAAAAAGTTTCATTTTATATGCACCACGTCAAATTAGTATTCTATTATAGGTGACTGATGAATTATGAAATTTAGCAACAAAAAGGTGTGAGTTTTGTTTTCTTATATTATGCATTGAGATGAAACTTACGGTTTTGTTGTACCTAAAAAAAGTATAATTAAACAAAAAATAAATGCCACTAGAATTACCTAATTCAATAAAACACAAACATTTTGGAGTAAGTGATCCGATAGGCCTCAAATTGCATGTGTGGTGATGCTAATTAAAGTTTGATTCTTAGTAAAAGTACTTTGACTCACTTGCTAGTTACACTTTAGTGCAGTTCATAAAATGCACCAACTCTCGGAGTTATAGCTAAATGACACCTCATTATAATTTGCATCATATTTTGTGTTCTTAACATTAAATTAATATCAAAACTAAATCTATAGACACGAGTAATTAATTTGTAATGGCGTAATCCATAATGATGTTCTTTTTGTTTTTTTTGGGTCTTCAACTTAATTTTTCTCTGATTTTGTAAGTAAATAGATGAATATGCTGAAAATATAATCCACATAAATATTTAAAAAAAAAAAATCACGACAGCGAGGCATTTAGGATTTAACTAATTAATTTTACGGCGGTAAAAGTAAACTGTAATTGTTTTTAACATTTTTTTATTTTTTATTTTTTAAATGGAGGACAGAGGGAAAACAAAAAACAAAAAAAAAAAACGAAAAGTGGCACAGCATAGCCGTCCAGGAATTGGAGGGTACGTGTCTCCACATAAGCTCAACACTCAACAGAGGCAAAACCCAGAGAGAATGTAGACTACTGTTCCATCACGTTCTCTTCCAAAACTACCCTCCATCTTGGCAATAAATTACGATTTACGACCAGTCCCCACAAGCGACTTAATAGACATTTTTTAACAATTTGAGGCGCACACACGGGGAGAGAAAGTGCAGGGTTACAGCTAGTTACAGATGGTAACCAGACACTACTCAGGGGAAGTTGTTGTTCTTGTTGTTCTCAGTCTCTGAGCTGCAACTTGCTCAAAAATGGAGACGCTCACCTCATAATAAAAACGCCCTCAAGTAACGGTACGTTATGTGAAACCCAAACCCAAACCCCACTCTGTCTCTCTCTAACTCTCTCTCTCTCTCTCTCTCTCTCTCTCTCTCTGTGCCGCCATTGATAACCACCTGGGAAGCTCTGTATCAGAGCGAACTGTCTCTGATACGAGGCAGAGGTACCTGCGTTCTTGACTTTCTCGCTCGATTCAGTCAGATATCGTCGGGTTCTCATCTGGGTATGTCGTTTTTCTCGTGCTTTCTCTTTCTCTCTCTTTTCAAATTCTGTTTTTGGCTCAAAATTATATCTGGGTTTTTGCTTAGCTCATCTGGGTTTTCGTTGAATTTTCGCGATTTTAAGTTTCTATGGTGGGAAATCGTTTTGGGTATGGTGAGTTATCTAATCTCATCGATTTTTTTTTTTTTTTTTGGGGTGTAACAGAGCTATGGCGGAAGTGAACAGAGCATTTAAGATTGGTCAAACTGAGATTTATACACGAAACTACGAAACCCCATCAAATGTTTTCTGGAGATTCTCGCCGGAGAAGACGAAGGAGAGAGAATCAACCCAGTTGCTTATCGGCTCAGAGGAGCCGGACCTCAATCTGGGACTCTCTTTGAATGGACTCTACGCCAGAAGCTCCAAAGAAAAGCCTCTGACTCGGTCCTCGTCCGTCGCCGGAGTCATGACTCAGGACCAAGTCGCCGGCGAGTCCACCTCCCGGCGGCAAGAGAGCTCCTTTCTTTCCCTGTCGAGGTCTTGCTCGCTTCCGGCCGAGATGAATGAGCCGGCGATTAAGCTCAGGGACTTGCAGACGATGAGGAGAATGGCGGCCAAGAAGAGATTGGTTGAGAAACAGAGGAATTGCAGCGAAGCCATTGATGATGAGAAGCCTCCTCCGGCGCCGGCGACGTCGACGGCGGCTTCTCCGGCGTCGGAGATGGTGGCTTGGGCAGCAGCTTCCGCGGCGAAAAGCACCGCGCTGAGTCGCGCCATTAGTAAGATCAAAACTCAGGGATATGTGTCCAGTAATTACCGGCAATTAGAAGGTATACTATTCTTCTCTCTCTTTAATTCTTTTTTTTTTAAAAAAAAATTATAGCTGAATTTTGAGATTGTTTATGAACTTAATTGGAATTGAACTTTGGAACTTATATGGTGCATAAGTGAATATGCCTCGTTAGAATGGACAGTTTGTTTCATTTTAGGAAATGTAACCAAAGACCAAGATTGGAGTGGGAAGATCACACTACTAAAATTATTGGAACGGTTCATTTGAATGGATGATTAAGTAATTTAGCATACTTATTCATAAACGAACAGAATATTCTGACTAGAAAAGAGAAAAGAGTAAAGCTTTCAATTCCGCATTTTGCTGGAAAGCTTTCTACTTCGTTGATTGATACCTAAACATGTTCTATAAAGTGTTCCTAGTGGTATTATTGACAAAATGAGTTGTGTCATATCTAATGGATAAGAGTCTGAGAGTATGAAATGATTTTGTGTGGGAGAAATTCCGTAGTGAAATTTCCTAAGTGCATATTTCTGGCTTCTCTCAATAGGACACGAATTCCTGACTGCTGCACGGGACAACACCGGGTCGAATTCCTCACATGAGCATAGGGATGATGTGGAACCTCCGGTTGTCGCCTCAGCAGCCATGTCTAAGGGAGACCAATCTGTTGAGCCTTCGGATAGTGAGCTGAAGCAGAATCCGTTGAAGAAGCTCAAAACTTCAAATGGCAAAAAGGCCTTGGATAATTGGGTGGACGTGATGAACAAAATGCCTAGTGTTACGACCACTGGGGATGGTCCTAATGGGAGGAGAATAGAAGGGTTTTTGTACAAGTACACTAAAGGGCAAGTGAGCATAGTTTGTGTTTGCCATGGAAGCTTCCTCTCGCCGGCCGAGTTCGTCAGACACGCCGGCGGCAGGGAGGTCACGAATCCGATGAGACACATCAATGTCTGCACTGCTTTTCGCTTGTAGATCAGATCAATCGGTGGTGGTCGCAATATATGTCACCCCCTTTAGGGCAATGTTTTAACAAGTGATGAGAAGTTCAACTGAAGCAGAGGAAGTTTTTTCCTTCTTTTTTGTTTTATTTTTTAAATTTAACTATTTTATTTCTTCCTCTTATGTTTAGGTTATTAAAGATAATTTCTAGATTTCCAGATAATGATGAAATCAGCTGTTTGATCATGTCCTTTCTTTTGGTAGTCCTCCATGAGGACGAGGTATGCCTGAGTAACAAATGTTTGGTACGGTACTTATATCCTCATACGACAGGTTTTATATTGTCGTTCCATGTACCGTTGGACCTTATGACACGTTATCTGCAGATTGATTAGGTATGTCAAAGATCTAGTGAAATTAACAAGAAGTCGGTAGTTGATACTCCCCTCTGAATGCTGAATATACGTATAAACAAAAACAAAAACAAAAATTAAAATAAATAAACAAATAAACAAACCAATGGTTAGTTAGTACTTTACTCTCCTCAGACGACAAGTTTTTTGTTGCCGTTTCCATGTGTCACTGGATCTTGTCATTCAGATAAAACATGGAATTTACAGTTCAAAACTATGCTTACATGGCCANCAAAAATCAAAACAAGAAAAATAACCAGAAATTAATCACACATCCTACAAACTAAAGAACTAGAAAACAAATGAAACAGTCAATAAATGAAAAATAGTAATAAATGACCAAATATTCACTTAATAGACATCGTATTTCATTTATTTTCTCTCATATATAAAAAGTAAATCACATTAGATATCTTATTTAGTGCGTTCAATTTTTTGAAAAGTCTTTCGGAATAAGAATCTCCATCTCAATTGTCGTTCATTTTTGGATTAATAAAGATTGAGCTCAAACTACGAAAATGTGAAAGTGTAAGTTTGTTGATCTTTCATATTTAGTCCTAATAGTATGTAAATCATTTTAATGCTCTCAAACTACGAAAATGTGAAAATGTAAGTGTAACACAGTGATTATTATTTTGAATTTCAGTAGGTATATATTTGTCAGTTGACTGTATATAGGTTGATGAAATTGCAAAATTGAATGTTGATTGATTCTTCACTGATCGCTCAAAATATTAGAATTCTATCGTTTGAGGTGACAAATTCATATATAAATTTTGGGGATGGCTACGGTAGGGGCGTCCCTACGTAGGGTCATGCTTTAATTATCGTTGGATGGGAATCTGTGGGGAATAACGGGAATCTGTGGAGAATCTATTTATATACAGATTCCCATCCAACGGTGAATAGACAGGGCCCTACGTAGGGGCGCCCCTACTGTAGACGCGCCCATAAATTTTAAGTAAATCTAATTTTTAATCAATGGCAACTCGGTCTTTGTATAAGATTCATTGAATACTTCCCACGGAGATTAAAATGGAATCAACAAATATTGTCAAGCAAAATCGGATAAATTGGGGTTTTTTGCTTTTCTGATCGTTGGGATTTTATAAAATCAGGTTTTTCCATAGAATGATTTGATATTGTGCACTTAGATTTTGTTTTCTTATTGGTGCTAAACAGGAAGTACTGAACCGTTTTCTCTGCTTTTGTTGATGATTTTGATTTGACATTGATTATTTTCATTTCTCTAGTGCGAAACCTTTTGTGAAGACATGGCTAATCTTACCTTTTGTTTTGCCTGGTTTCGTGCATATGGTGGATTGTGAAATTGGTGTTATGCAATGATATTCTGGAAAAATTGACATAGTTATACTCTCGGTTTCGGCCAAATACAATAACCCCCGAGAATCCCACATTTATAAGTTGTGCAAGTTCTGATACATTTTCTCTGTGAAAAGGATAATCTAAGAATTAAATACACCCATTATGGTTATATAGTGAGAATCAGCTTAGCTCGTCTAGGAAAGAAGAAAAGTATAAAATTGTTTAAATCTAAAAAGAACTTGTTTTTATTTTTTTTAATTTTTTGGCGGAGGAAAAAGAAAAAAATCCTAGCTTCTCTCTCTACTTGCATTTCCTCCCAACAAAAAAGTCAGTACAATCCCGTTTGGAGGCCAGAGAGAGAGTTTTCCCTTCTCCTTCTCCGGCCTCCTCTTCTCACCCTCTTCTTCCTCCTCCTCTCTGCTTCTTTTTTCGTTTTCTTTTTCAGTTTTAATAAGTCCAGATCTAAATTTGATTTATAGTTTCACCTTTTATGTGGATTTTAGTCCGGTCCAGATCTTAAATATGAGATTTCTTCTCAGATCTAGATCTATTTAGTAGCCGGTTTTTGTTTTGTTTGCTTTTCTACGGGTATGGATCTCAATTGGTGCTGGCCTCATATAGTCTACCCCACCAAGAATGCAGCCAGGAGCAAGTGTTGAAGGCAATAAGTTGCTGGTGGTCTTTATTATCTCTCTCTTGAAGAATTAGGGTAACCCATACATTTATTCGTAGTTGTGTCTGTGATCCATTTTTCGTCTCCTTTCTTTAAAAAGTTTGAAATTGTAATCCTTTTGCTTACATTGTAATTTAAAGCTTTATTTCGATTAATGATATTCCCTTGAGGAATCCGTTTATATCAAAAAAAAAAAAAAAAAAAGAAATTTCTTTTTCCATTCTTCAAATCACCAAAAACTTTAACAATGGAGCAATGAAAAGAAAAATATTAATTTATAATCGTATATGCATATATTAGAAATCGGAAACATGGTGTATCGTGTAATTTAATAAAATCATGTATATATCATATGTCATATATATATAGTATATCCAATATATTTATGTACTAAATGAGTAATGTATCATTCTATTGTTTCAAACCCTTATATATGTATATGTATATATATTTAGGATAACAACTTATTTGAGTCGATAATGAAGAAAAAAACAATGTGCAACACTCTTTAAAAAAAAAAAAAAAAGACGTGTTATAATTATGAGTTGAGAATCATGAGTTGAGAGAAAACTAAAATAATACTGAGAGAAATTAAGTTATTGTTTGAGTTTTTTTCTTTTTATATATCATATTGTTTTGATTACAATTTTTCATATTTATCTTTCTAGAAGAAAAAAAAAACAGACGAAAAACAAGAAAATTTGGAGGTAAAAAATAAAACAGCCATAAAAAGAGAGAGAGAGAGATACAATTGGTGGGGAATCATGCACAATTTTTTTTTTTCAAAAAAGAGGATATCAACTTAAAATTAAAAACAAATATTTAAACAAAATAAAATTTAACTTAATAATAGCTTCAAACCCCACTTTTATTGTTTCCATTATTAGTACAACAAAATAAGGAATGTACAAAACAAAATCAAAATAGTAAAACAATTCTTTTGTGATGTAAAAAGAAAATGAATGTACATAGTCAAATTATTGATGGATTTAGAACTTTTCTTTTTCTTTTTCTTTTTTTTTTAATAATTTTCCCCCCTTCAACCCTTTTTTCTTTTACCTCTTTAAAAGGAGCTGCTCCTTTTCTTTCCCCTACTTTTTGGTTACTAATTTAAAGATTAACCAATTACAGTATTGGTTTCTAACTACCAAATTAATTGCTAGTTTTCACTAAACAAATTGTGTTGATTTCGGGCATAAACTAACTTGGTTACTGATTTCAATAATATAATTAACAAAATTGGTTATTAGTTTCCAAATAACCCAATTAGTTTCTAATTAAGATTGGCAATTCATGTAGTCGTGATGTGTTCGAGTCGAAATGATAAGACTCCAAGAGACAACTGGGTTGATCAGTTGTCTTCGAAAGTCTACATGATCAGTTAAAAATCAACCCAGGTGTGCTATGCAAGAGTTTATGTTCTTATTCATCATAAGTTAGGTATTCATGTAATTTGCACAAGCATAACTTTGTAAGAGGAAATATCATAAATTAATTATTTAAAAAGACCCTAATTTATAAAAAATCATAAGATAAAAGAAAAATAGTTGATATATTTATTTACACAATTAAAAAAAAAGATGATCTCAAAAATATCTTCTCTAGTATTTCTGAATATCATCTGTTCTTTTGAATATCATCTATTCTTTGAAAATCTAAAAGTACATATCTCCTCTATTCTTCAAAGAGTAATAATAGATCTATACAAAATTTACTCCCAAAATTCACGCACAATGACGTGACATGCTTTTTTAACAAATTATGTACATGGTGAGATCCTACCTAAAAAGAACATGGATGATTAAAAAACACATCACATCATCATCTTTAACTTTTGTATATTAATTTTGTGTGTCCTTAGTATATTACTCTTTTTTAAAATATGAAAAAAGTATACATATGTATATTTTAGGTAAAGCTTGTAATATGATATATCTAAAATATATTTACATATGTTCAAAAAAAATTTGCCAAATACTTCTATCTATTTGGTAAAATAAAAAAAAATCACGTGTTTTAATTCTGGTATATAAGAAAATTGTTGATGATGTGCTTTTTTCACAATAGTTTTTAATATTTTTTAAGAGTTATTTGAATATCAATATCCAAAACGCATTACTATCATTTAGGGGAAATAGATCAGTAAAAAATTTGACCAAAAAGATAGGAAAAATTTTTACTTTTTATTTTTGAAAAATAGATGGAATACTTTTCTTGATTTTTTGAGAACTTGAGGTAATATATATTTAGCTTCCCTCAAACAAAATATACATATACTTATATATATATATATTTAGTCACAATAAATGGGGTATTTTAGGATTATCTTATTAAAATAAATTAATTGACCAAGGGCATTAATGTTAATTAGAAAAAAATTTGACCAAAGAGATGGAATAATTTTGGATCTTTTAGGAGAGCTAGTATAAAAATGATATAATATTTAGTTGTAATAGAGCGATGTTTTTGGGATTACATTGTTAAAAAAATTAATGAGAAATTTAGGTGGATAATCAATATTTTAAATTTGATTAAGTAGATATCCACTTTTTAAATTTTATAGCTAAATGTCCAAGTATATATATTTTTATACTTGGTAGATAAACATAACTACTAATTTTAGTTACTGTACTGAAATGTACTGGGTATATAATTTTTTATATCTGGTATATAAAATTTTACACTTAGTATATAAACATATATACCAGATATTTTGCTATAAAATTTGATAAATGGATATTTACTTAAATTGAGCCTAAAATTTGGTCATATTTTTATAAAGCCCAAAATTAATTAGCTTCACATAATTAGTATGTTGGGACGGAGAATCACAATCCAACTAACTTCCTTGTTTTACTTTTCATCTGAATTAAATTATTGTGAAATGATTTATATATCTCAATTTTTTTATAAGGGTTATAACACTAACATATTCATTTATAGGTGGACATTTTAATACTTGACCGAGTTAGATTTTTATTTCTAAACTCCTAATAGATATATAAACAACGAAAACAGAATGGAATTGATTTTAATTTCACCTTCTAATAGCTATGTAAACATAAGAAAGATGGTCATTGACTCTGTTTCATTTCTTCTCATCCATCTTTTAACTGTTTTCTTTTTTTCATAATTCTTTTCATTATAGATTAATATACACCATTATTTAATTTGAACTATTAGCGTAGGTTTTACAACAAAATTCACGGGAACCATACTCATCAATTATAATAATGGGATGTGTTTGTCTTTTATGTTTTATTTGGTAGGAGGAATTTGCGAAAAAATGGAGAGGCTTAGAGTGAGAGATAAAATCTTTTGTTAGTAAGAGAGATTGAGGGAGGGAGAGGAGAAGGTAGGAGGATAAGCTTTCCTTAAAGATGTCAATGGGACGTGCCAGCTTTGTGTTGTGTATATGGACAAGTATACTCAATCTTTTCTTTATTTTTTAATGTAAGGTATACACGTTTTAAAAGTTATTTATAAAAATAAAAAGTAAGAAAGGGATAATATGATAATTTTGTAAATAAATAGTTTCCATTTTTTTTTTATCGAATAACTAAAAGATTGATACTTTAATCTCTCTCCGTATTATTATTTTTTCCTCTAAGCTCTACATCCCCAGGACGAAGGCACGGTATTACTTATCCCAACTCAATTTTATTTTTCCTTTTAAAAGAATCTAATTATTCACATGTTTTTTATATTTTTTGAACCTAAATTACACATAAAGTCCCTAATCAAAAATAGGAAAAAAATACAAAAAAGCACTCATAAAATAGACAAAATATAATATTAGCCCCCACTAAACTAGAATCCTAGCTCCGTTTCTGTTCATCCATCCTTCCTTCCTTCCTTCCTGCACCTCCTTCTTATTACCAAACATAGTGTTAATAATAACTTGGCTCCTCCCTCCTACCAAACATAGCGTTAATAAGGGATAATTGTTTTTTTTTATACCTTGTATTTTGACTGTTTATTTAGTTTATACCTTATATTTTGGTTATTATCAACAATGAGTTTCAAATATAGAATTTGTAACAAATTTATACCCTCTCTGAGTCAAACACCAACTTTCAACTATCATGTTTACCAAAATATTCTAAAAATAGTAAAAATGTAGTTTTTAAAAGAAATCACATTTAAAACATATATAAAATTGAAAAATGGTTTTATAAATAATATTCAATTTTTGTAGGTTTTTGCATCTTTTAACTTATTTTTTCTTTTAGCTATTTATTTTAATTATTTTTAAATTTAAATTAAGTATTAAAATATAGATCTTTAAAGTTTAAAAGAGTATTTTGATAAACTTAATGGTCAAATTGGTATTCAACATAAAAAAAGTATAAATTTATTACAAATTTTAAATTTAGAAATCAATATTGATAATAAGCAAAATATAAAATATAAATTGAACAACTAGTTAAAATAAAGTATAGAAATATAATTAACACAATAACTTCAAGAAGCCAAAAGTCTGCACATGCTACCTCAGAAATAAATAAATCTGCACATGCTCTTCGTGGACCATACCTAGGACAATTCTTTTCCTTATATGATAAATAACAAAATGTTGGATCACATGGATCGTGACTCTTGAGGCAACACTAAAATAACAATCTTAAAACTTAAAAAAATAGTGGCAAGTGCCTGCCATTTTAATATTTTTCAAATTCATATCGTTATCCATCTATTTAAAAGTTGAAACTGAAAATTAAAAAATGTGTACTTGTAGTATTTAAAAGAAAATTTAAGATAAACGTGGTATTACAATGAGCAGAAAATTATATCCAAATAGTCAAACCAGAACGCGGTACACGTCTTATGTGACTCCCTCTCTATAAAAACAACTAGAAATATATAAATTGGAAGTAACAACAGAGCAGTCTAAAGCCAAGTAGAGAAGTTAGCGAAGCTCAAACACCATATGATGAGGAATATGAATAAGCTACATTAGGAATCTATATGATTATTATTAATTAGACTATTTTAGGTTTATGTAATTATGTTTTATTTATTTGTTAGGTTTTATTTAGTTTTGAGTAACTAGTTTAATATTTTTCTTTTATGTTTGTTTCTAGAATATGGTAGTTTCCTAATTTTGTCTAAGAGCTTCTCTATAAATAAGCTCTTCTATGTTCATTATTTTTCAGACTTGATTAATGATATACAATTATTCAGAAATTCTCTCTCTAATATTCTTCTTCTCTCTCTAAAGTTCTTCCTCTTCTTCTCTAAATTCTTCCTAAATTCCTCTCTTTCTCTTCTCTTTCTCATCTATTCTAAATTTTCACTCTTGTTCTACATCACCATGATGACCATGGTTTTCCCACGCTGTAAGCTCCATTATTTCATCCTAATGATCCATTTTTTCAATTATGTCTTTCATAATCATCAATTCTTCGTAATGGATTTCTCTTAAAAGTTCCTATTTCGAACAGAGAATTTCTGCATATATGTAACATTCTTTTATACATATATGTTTATATATATATATATAGGTTCTCAATCTAATAGGTATTTTTTTTTACCTATTGATATGTATATTTTTTTAACCGTTGTATCATGATCTAACAACTACCATAATTTGAGTTATTAGAAAAAATAATAATAAAAATAAGGGGATGGCTACGGTAGGGGCGTCCCTACGTAAGGTCATGCCTTAATTATCGTTTGATAGGAATCTGTGAGGAATAACAGGAATGTGTGGAGAATCTATTTATATACAGATTCCCATCCAACGGTGAATAGACAAGGCCCTACGTAGGGGCGCCCCTACTGTAGACGCGCCCTAAAAATAAATACTCATTATTTAATATTTTTCTCTCATCACTTTTTACTATAAAAGACCTGACCAAATGAGCAAAATAATACTTATAAATAGGATTAAAAAAAATACTCACTGATAGGGGTGTTTAAAAAAACCGCCAAACCGTGAAAACCGCCTAATCCAGTCCAAACCGCCCAATCCAGGCAGATTCTCTTCTTAAATGGCCGGTTACGGATTAGAAAAAATAAAAACCGACCTGGCCGGTTCGGTTTTTTGTTTTGGGCAAATTCGGTCGGATTGAAACCAAACTGGCCAATAAATTTGTATATGTATTTTTCTTTTATAAAAAATATGTATATTAATAGTTAAAAATTTAAACTCATTCATTTTAATTGAATAATGATTACTTTTAACTCATTTAAGATTATGTCACTTAAGACTCTTATGATATTTTAGACTTTAAATCTTATTGCTGTAATATATTTAAGATTAAAGACTTTAAGTTTACTATTCAATTTTGATTAGGTTGTAAGTTGTAACTAAAATTTAAGTTTACTAGGACTTTCGATTTGGTTATAACTTTTAACTATGTTATGGTTTCGTTTTATATTTGAACTTTATATTTTAGATGAAATATGATTATGATATGAGCTTAGTTGATGTTGTAATAATTCAAATTTTGTAAGTTTTCAAACCGCGGAAACCGTCCAAACCGGCCGCAAAAATGTAGGTACGGTCTGGCCGGTTTGAATCGACNAATCCCTTTTTTTTGTGTTTATTTTCGTCCCAAAAAAAAAAAAAAAAAAAAGTACTGTTCATAACCGGCACTGTTCACAACCGGTACTGTTCAAAACTGGCACTGTTCACAGCCGGTACTGTTCAAAACTGGTATTATTCCAAAAAACCGGCACTGTTCACAACCGGTACTGTTCAAAACCGGTACTGTTCAAAACCGGTACTGTTCCAAAAAAAAAAAAAATCTGGTCATCTTCCTTAAACCTAGCCACCTTGCTTCAGCCACCACCCACCACTGCTTTCGCATCAGTTCCCGACAACACCAACTCCCCACTAGCCCAATTTCACATACCAACAGTAGAAGCATTTTTGGAGGTCCAAATTGGTCAAAATTGGATTCGAAGATTTTTGCACTTGCACCCTTGTTTGGTAACAATTTCTACTCTTGAAGATTTTTCTTATGGTTTTATTAGTTGGAAAATTCATGAATGTGTTTTGATCCATTATAATAATTGAATATGAGTGTTCCAATTTATTCTCCATACTATTACTATAAACCATATAAGGATAATCGATATTATCATGATTCGCAATATGACCGTCTTCCATATTATCCTCAACAATATCATAGCCACTTTAGTTATTACCCTGAGGAGATACAACACAATGATAGGGTCATAGGAGATGTTCCTGCCTATGATGGTACTCCAGACTATAATATCTTTTTAGCTTGGGTAAGTGCTCTTGAGGAATTCTTTGACTATCATAATTTCACTGATGATCAATGTATTTTTTATGCTAGTTGAAAATTAGTTGGACCTGCTAAAGTTCACTGGAAACTAATAAAACGTGAAATTGAACATTTCTATCATCCGCCTATCACTTTGTGGGTTAAGATGAAAGAAAAATTGGAAAAGATGTTCTTCTATCAACCTAGTGTCAGTCACGTTCCAGAAACTGAAACTTTTTATAGCCAACCCACAGTTGATCCTGCCTTAGTTTGTCGCCTTCGCAAAAATATAGCCGACATGAAAATCGATTTAGCTAATATTAGCCAACTTTGCCAAGACATAAGGGATGTTATTACCACTCCATGTAAGTCAGTTTGTAAAAGTTCTATTAAGGGTGAGAGAACTAAATTTGTTGAGGAGGACGAGATCGTTGAGGAAAAAGCGCTGGTTAAATATGTTGAGGAAGATAATTCTAATAAGGAACGAGTAATTGAATCTAATGTGAAAGATAATTCTAGTATTGTCGAAATCATTATTACTTCCCCATCTTGTGATCCTAGTCAACATAAGCCTCCAATTTCTATAGTTTCTCTTGGATCTAATGCCCATTTATTTAATTTTCTTTCTAATATGACTATTGAACTAGTTTTCAATGAGATAGATTTGTTTACTTACTGAGGTGTTCCAAGACCTCCTATGTTCTCTCCTATGTTTATTACGCAGAGAACGTGGTTCAATTGTGCTGTTTACAGATCCTACATTTTTATCAAGAATCAAGACTTTCAATTGAAGAATTTCCTCCGATTCCGCTTGTTGCTTCATGGTCTACCAGAGTTTTAACTCGTCGGAGTCGAGTTCTTGAACCCCGGGAGAATGATGAGGAATATGAATAAGCTATATTAGGAATCTATATGATTATTATTAATTAGACTATTTTAGGTTTATATAATTATGTTTTATTTAATTATTAGGTTTTATTTAGTTTTGAGTAACTAGTTTAATATTTCCCTTTTATGTTTATTTCTAGAATATGACAGTTTCCTAGTTTTGTCTAAGAGCTTCTCTATAAATAAGCTCTTCTATGTTCATTATTTTTCAGACTTGATTAATGATATACAACTTTTCAGAAATTCTCTCTCTAATATTCTTCTTCTCTCTCTAAAGTTCTTCCTCTTCTTCTCTAAATTCTTCCTAAATTCCTCTCTTTCTCTTCTCTTTCTCATCTATTCTAAATTTTCACTCTTGTTCTACATCACCATGATGACCATGGTTTTCCCACGCTGTAAGCTCCATTATTTCATCCTAATGATCCATTTTTTCAATTATGTCTTTCATAATCATCAATTCTTCGTAATGGATTTCTCTTAAAAGTTCCTATTTCGAACAGAGAATTTCTGCATATATGTAACATTCTTTTATACATATATGTTTATATATATATATATAGGTTCTCAATCTAATAGGTATTTTTTTTTACCTATTGATATGTATATTTTTTTAACCGTTGTATCATGATCTAACAACTACCATAATTTGAGTTATTAGAAAAAATAATAATAAAAATAAGGGGATGGCTACGGTAGGGGCGTCCCTACGTAAGGTCATGCCTTAGTTATCGTTTGATAGGAATCTGTGAGGAATAACAGGAATGTGTGGAGAATCTATTTATATACAGATTCCCATCCAACGGTGAATAGACAAGGCCCTACGTAGGGGCGCCCCTACTGTAGACGCGCCCTAAAAATAAATACTCATTATTTAATATTTTTCTCTCATCACTTTTTACTATAAAAGACCTGACCAAATGAGCAAAATAATACTTATAAATAGGATTAAAAAAAATACTCACTGATAGGGGTGTTTAAAAAAACCGCCAAACCGTGAAAACCGCCTAATCCAGTCCAAACCGCCCAATCCAGGCAGATTCTCTTCTTAAATGGCCGGTTACGGATTAGAAAAAATAAAAACCGACCTGGCCGGTTCGGTTTTTTGTTTTGGGCAAATTCGGTCGGATTGAAACCAAACTGGCCAATAAATTTGTATATGTATTTTTCTTTTATAAAAAATATGTATATTAATAGTTAAAAATTTAAACTCATTCATTTTAATTGAATAATGATTACTTTTAACTCATTTAAGATTATGTCACTTAAGACTCTTATGATATTTTAGACTTTAAATCTTATTGCTGTAATATATTTAAGATTAAAGACTTTAAGTTTACTATTCAATTTTGATTAGGTTGTAAGTTGTAACTAAAATTTAAGTTTACTAGGACTTTCGATTTGGTTATAACTTTTAACTATGTTATGGTTTCGTTTTATATTTGAACTTTATATTTTAGATGAAATATGATTATGATATGAGCTTAGTTGATGTTGTAATAATTCAAATTTTGTAAGTTTTCAAACCGCGGAAACCGTCCAAACCGGCCGCAAAAATGTAGGTACGGTCTGGCCGGTTTGAATCGACTAACTCAAACCGCACGGATTGGTAAACCGGCCAAACCGCACATTCAGATTGGTTTCTAGATTGACAATTTAGACTGTCCAGACCCGCCATGAACACCCCTACTTACTGAATTGATGCCATATGCGTATATATGTATATATATACGCAACACAAATTTTGAATGCGGTTTATGATCTGAACAGGCACTAACCAATTTGGGTTTTTGTTATTACTTGTTGTTGGGTGTTATGGAAGGCCTCTCTACCCGCTTCCAAGTAAATCCAGCCATGGGAATAGGCAGCCTCTGCAAACTTCTCGTCCGTACAATATTGCTCATCGAGGTTCCAATGGGGAGATTCCTGAAGAAACTGCAGCTGCATACAAGGTAGTACTAAATCTGTTTTTATTATGAGGTATTATTGAATCATACACTACAATATTGTACATGTATATATATTCAATATAAAATTAAGAACAAATTGATATGTACTTTTTGAATCATGAGACTAGCACAACTGAGAGATCTAAGACTTTCAATCCTACAACTGTTGACGACCGACCATTAGTGTCCTACAAGTTTCGACTATCGGTCCTAAAATTTTTTAGTCCTAAAAATGTCCTTTCGAAAAAGTCATAGAAAAATATTTTGGCCTATATTATCCTACCCGTGCCCAATACCCAAATATTATAGGAATTTTTTTTAATGCAAATATTATGGGATTTTTTTTTCTTTATCATTATTTGAGAAATTTAATTACAAAGCAGTTTCTTCTTATGGGTAATAACAAAAAAGATTCTGATGAAATGCTCAGTTCCTATGTTTTCATAAATAACAAAAAAAAAATTGACAAATCAATGCGAATATTACCCTTTGTCTAATTTGGTCTAAATTAAGTGAGAATTATTTTTTCAATGACCAAGATACTCTTACTTAAACACAATTAATGAGCTAAAAATTAAAAAAAAAATAAAAAAAATTATATAAGACTTTTAATTCACTATGTATTCTTTTTTTTTTTTTCTTACTTATTTTTATCTTCCATCCACCATTATTTGTTGTTTTTAAGTTATATGTGTTTTGGTTACAAGTTTAGAAGAAGAATAATTTTATCTTTTTGGATAGATAAAAGGGTAAAATTTTAGTAATTTGCTAATTTAAGAGAATTTTTTTTATTTATAAAAAAAATAAAAAAAACTTATAATAAAATTAAAAGTACTCATCATTTGCCTTATTGAGACCCTTCAATATCATATTCCTCACTTTCTCTTTCTTTCTTCTCCATTTTTCTACGGCTTCACTCATTCAGAACTACCAATAAATGTCTCTCAGATTGTAAATAACAAGTAATTATATTATTTATTAGAGAAAACGTTATAAAATGACCTTATATTTCAACTCTTTTTTCACGAAACTCCTTGTGTATTAAGACATATGAGAAAATTTCTTGAATTTGATTTTTTATTACAAAAAATCTTTAATTTGACAACTTTTGAAATATGGCCTTCTCATATAAACTAAATTGAAAAAATTATTAATAAATGACAAAATTCCTCTCAATGGATGGTAGATTTACGTTTATATTACATTTTTATTTTCTATTTGTATACATAAATAATTATTTAAAAATTATTTTATCACTTATGAGATCATTTGGAAAATCGAAATATTGTTTGGAAACTAGTGTAGACAATACTTAAATTTATTTAAAAGTTAAATATACCATTTACTTAGAGTAATTTTTTTATTTAAATCAATTTTCTTAATTTTAATAATATGAGGATGTCGAATTAAAAAAAAATCAAATTACAACTTACAAAGTATTTTGTAATAAAAAAATCAAATTTAAAGGAATTTTATCATATTTTATAAAATACATGGGTTTCATAAAAAAAAATTATGAAATATAAGATTATTTTACTACGTTTTCTCTTATTCGTTATTCAATTCAATTTTCTTAATTTTGATGATATGGGATGTCAAATTTCAAAAAAATCAAATTACGAGGCATTTTGTAATAAAAAATTAAATTTAAAAGAATTTTGTCATATTTTATAAAAGACATGGGTTTCATAAAAAAATTATCAAATATAAGGTTATTTTACTACGTTTTCTCTTATTCATTATTCAAATCAATTTTCTTAATTTTGATGATAGAGGATGTCGAATTTCAAAGAAATCAAAGTACAAGGCATTTTGTAATAAAAAAAATCAAATTTAAAGGAATTTTGTCTTATTTTATAAAACATATCGGTTTCATAAAAAAAAAAAAATTATCAAATATAAGGTTATTTTACTACTCTTAATTAGCCTATTAAGTGAATATGATAATGAACCTAAAAAGTAGGGGTGGCAATTCGGGTTACGACACGACACGAACACGACACGATTTTTTGCTGGTTAGGGTTAAAGAAAAAGGGGTGCGGGTCGGGTTCGGGTCGACCAGTCTGACACGAATAAAAAAATGGGTCGGGTTCGGGTCAACCCGCTTGACACGAACTTGACCCGTTTGACCCGCCAACAAATATATATATATAAATAAATTATAAAAATATTTTTTATTTAATTTGTTTATGACTATTATTGTAGATATATTTAATTTTTACATTGTAAGTGTTTGAGATTATAAATTATTAATTATATTTATAAATTACCCCTAATTTATTTATTTTAAAATGAGACAATAATAGCCTTAGAAAAAAAATACATAAGTTAAAAAAATACGGGTCATAGCGGGTTAGCGGGTCAAAAACGGGTTGACTGGTCAAAATCGGGTTGTGAATTGGATGTTATTCACCAAAGCGGGTTGTGCGGGTCGGGTTCGGGTCAACCCGTTTCAGGTGCGGTTCGGGTTTGTGTTGATGGTTTTCTGACACGACGGGTCACGGGTCGAGTTCGGGTTGACATAATTTATGTATATATTAGATTTCAACCCGACACGAACCCGACCCGTCGACACGAATTGACACCCCTAAAAAGTGACAATTTTCTTCCAGAGGGCTATTGAAGAGGGTGCAGACTTTATTGAAACAGATATCCTATATTCTAAAGATGGAGTTCTTATATGTTTCCACGATTTGACGCTTGATGATACAACCGATATTGCACAACACAAGCACTTTGCAAATCGTAAAAGAACTTATCAAGTTCAAGGGGTCAATGTTACTGGGCTTTTCACTGGTATTTTAAGCCCTTCTGATATTTTTATACCTTTTTGTTTTGTGGCACAATTGAGAGATTGTTCATTTATTGTTGATGAGTTTCTTATGTTATGTTCCCTTGATAATGTACACAAACCTCATTAGTATCATTGTTCTTAGCTCTCTTTTCTCAGCTATAATTTTATTGTCTTATAATTTAATCAACTGAAGATTTTGAGAGACATTCACTTATTTGCAGTTGATTTCACATTAGAAGAACTGAAGTCATTGCGCGTGAAGCAGAGGTACCCGTTCCGTGATCAACAATATAACGGTTAGTTCCTAGCTTTGACACACCTTCAAATGAATGTTGGGAATTTGACATAGATAGTAATAATTTGGACTAAAATGACTTTTCTAGAAATATTCTGAAAAATTATTTTTCTAATAGTGTCATAGTTTTCTATAGCAAATGTCACACTAGCTCTAACCATAAAACTAGGGATGTTCATGGTCGGTTTGGACGGTCTAAATCGTCAATCCAGAAACCAATCCGAATGTGCGGTTTGGCCGGTTTATCAATCCGTGCGGTTTGAGTTTGTCGATTCAAACTGGCCAAACCGCACCTACATTTTTGCGGCCGGTTTGGGTGGTTTCCGCGGTTTGAAAACTTACAAAATTTGAATTAATACAATATCAACTAAGCTCATATCATAATCATATTTCATCTAAAATATAAAGTCCAAATATAAAACGAAACCATAACATAGTTAAAAGCTATAACCAAATCGAAAGTCATAGTAAACTTAAATTTTAGTTACAACTTACAACTTAATCAAAATTGAATAGTAAACTTAAAGTCTTTAATCTTAAACATATCACAACAACAAGACTTAAAGTCTAAAATATTATAAGAGTCTTAAGTAACATAGTCCTAAATAAGCTAAGACTAATCATTACTCAATTAGAATGAATAAGCTTAAATTTTTAACTATTAATATATATTAAAAAAAAAATACATATACAAACTTATTGGCCGGTTCGGTTTGAATCCGACCGAATTTTTCTAAAACCGAAAACCAAACCGGCCAAGTCGGTTTTCATATTTTCTAATCCGTAACCGGCCATTTAAGAAAAAAAAACCGCACGGATTGGACAGTTTGGATTGGATTGGGCGGTTTCCACGGTTTGACGATTTTTTTTAACACCCCTACATAAAACTATGACTTTTTGACTCATATCACACAATATCGGATACTACTAGAAAAGTCAATTTCCAAAATACGTTTAGAAAAATCATTTTTGTCCACAAATGACTACTAGTCAGGCCCATTTCCCATGAATGTTCATATTTTTTTATGCTACTTATTTTAAGCCATAGTACAGCTACCTACGTGATAACTGGAGAGGAACCAGAGTAATCGAGGTTTTTTCGGCTTATGAAGATATATAATTCATTATTTATAATTAACATGAATGCATACAAAAACTGAGTCAATGATCCTAGATTGTCGAATAGAACAAGCTAAGACATGTGTTTTATGATATACATAAATAACCAAAATTGTTGCTTTTTTTTTTTGCTGTTGGTACTCTGTTCAGGGAAGTTTTCTATTATCACTTTTGAAGAGTTCATTCATATTGCACTGGATGCACCAAGAGTGGTTGGAATATATCCTGAGATAAAAGATCCAGTATTTATCAACCAGCATGTTAGTATATCCTTGGAGCTATTCCATGACCTGATTGAGTTTCTCTTTATTCGACCTCTCTTATATTTGTATTCATAATGACAGGTGAAATGGCCAAATGGTAAAAGACATGAGGACAAGTTTGTGGAGACACTTGAGAAGTATGGATACAAGGGCTCATATTTGTCTGAAGATTGGCTTAAACAACCTGCATTTATCCGGTCCTTTCATCCAAATTCACTTGAATACATATCTAATCTCACAGACTTGCCCAAGATCCTGTTAATTTTTAATGCTACGGTTCCAACTCAAGATGCTACTCGGGTTCGTATTCTTCCTGTTTTCATCGCCTAAAATCTCCCTTGAACCGAGTTAGTCAACTCATTTGTTGAATCCTCAACCCAACCTATGGTTTGAACATGGACTCACCTACAGAACTTACCCCACTTTTCCTGACGTTCTTTGCTTGTTACCTTATTCTCTACTTTAAGTGCACGTTTAATAATTTGTAATGGAGAACAAATAAAACGAGGGAGGGAGAGTGTTACACTTTCATGTGTTTATATACGAATTAGAAGTACACGAAAGGGAATCCTAAACGTTTCCCCTCATTCCTCTTACGAGTCGTTTGATTGCAAATTAATAAACGTGGCCTTAGTCAGTTGATCTCTTTTTGGCATCTGCTTTTATTTTTTGACTTCTCTACTTCTAACTTCCTCACTGTATATGAAATCAATGAAGTGCAGCCATATGTGGACCTTACCTCTGATCAATACTTGGACTACATTAAGAACTACGTGGTGGGGATCGGGCCACTGAAGGATTTGGTGGTTCCTGTGGTCAATAATTATTTGCAAGAACCTACAGATCTTGTTACCAGGACACACGCTCATAATCTACAGGTACACATTCTATCTGGACAATAGGAATGTAAGGTTACAGTCACGGTTATGATTCCATTTTATTGATCAGTGTTAAGTGCTAAAGATATTAAAATCTAAATAATGAAGTAACATACTAAGTAAAAGAACCTCACAATCCAAATGCTAAAGATATTTAGATCTAAAGAAAAGAACTAGCTCTCTTTGTCTACTAATAGGAACCTCCCAATCCAAGTATTTGTTTTAAAATGACAAGAGGTAATAGTTGCAAAGGTTCTGGCTCATGGTAAATGCATTTGTTGGGTTATGGACCTGAACAAGGATATAATAGCAACTTCTTCAACTAGGCTTGTTTTGTTTCATACCTTGATTGTAAATCTTTACGCTGCAAACGCATATCTCAAATTCGTAAGTTCTTCTCTAAATTGGTTCTTGACATGGTCAAATGCAGGTGCATCCATACACTTACCAAAATGAGAACCAATTCTTGCCCCTGAACTTTCATGCAGACCCGTATGAAGAGTACAATTACTGGCTTAATCACATTGGAGTTGATGGACTCTTCACAGAGTTCACAGGCAGCCTTCACAATTTTCAGGAGTGGACATCCTAGCAGGAGAGAGACAAGAAGAGTGCATCTAAACTATAAATCGCATCGATGATCTCTTCCTACAATAGTAGAGTATGAGACCCAAACGATTGCGATTGATTTAACATTCTTGTCGTCAATACACAACTTGTGCAGACAACTCTATTGAGACTCATTTGTAAAAGAGTAAGTAGTGTCCATGTGTTTTTTCTGTTTCTGTTACATTGTTTGGGGTCTGTGGTATAACCACACAAGTGTTATTCATTGTTCAGTGCTGTCATGCTAATTTATCTACAGACCAAAAATGCCTCCTACTTACAAAAACTTCATACTTATTAACTCAATCTTCAAACCAAACAGCTAAGTAAAACATGAGCTGTTTGGTCTTAACGACAGTAGCGCCTGATCTTAGTCTTCAACCTGGAAAAGAAAACAGTCATTTTAATATCCTCATCATTTCAAGTGTTCGGTGGCAGCTAACCGTTGCCATTAAGCCCCAAGGAATTCGTTAACAAAATTTTTTGCTTGACAAGATAGCTAGTTGCTCACTTCCAAGTGTACAAGAACTCTTACGGAAGATTGTTAATGTAATGTTCTTGAAATAATCTAAACGGGTCTGCATTAGAATAGTCAAATAAATTATGTCTTAGTGATTTGGGATTAATCTTCTCTTTCTTTTTAAATGGCATGCTTGAGAGTTGAGATGCATTTTCTCTATATCTTGATCATAGAATCTCTTGCCATAAGGCTAATTTGTTCTGCATTAGAATGCTCAGTTCAAATGAACCAACTTATAAGAATCACCATCCAAAGATTCCCTTCCAATTTTCCAAGCATAAAGCACTTTGGCTGCTGAAGTAGTCTTTGCTCAACAGAGACAAATTGCACATAAATGCATCATTATCATTCAAGTAAAAGAACACATTCAAAATATATTTCTCAACAATTTTTGAGACTATGATCAGTCTAATCTATGTGGCTAGGTCCACACACACACTACACTTAACCTATGTAAGTAGTCCATATTTACTACGCCCTAACCATGTAATTTGGTCTATATTTACCACTAATGTGTTACGTGTATCAGTTATTATATTGAGTATAACTTATATCTGATATAGTAAATCTGATATACGTATTTTGAAATTGATGAAATCGGCTATTTTGCTATTAAACAAAACACATGGATCTTTTTTCTTTTTTCTTTTCTTTAATGAAGTGTGAAAAAAGGTCATTTCACAAAGAGCCCCAAACTTTATGTTGCTAATGCACGTAAGAACTAGAATATTTATAAGAAATGGCCTATTTTTTTAAAAGATCAATTTAAAAATGGCCGTTTTTTAAACCTATTTGATAAATGACCATTTTATAATTTTATATTGATAAATGGCCGTCTTTTAGTTGATCTATTTTTTATAAAGTAAATCAATTTTTGAAAAGTAAACTAAATTTTTTAAAAGTAAATCAATTTTCAAAAAATAAATCAATATATTTTGATATACTAAGTATGAAACATGGCTATTTTTTAAAATAATTTTTAAATTTTAAAATAGTAGTTGCAAAAACAGCTATTTATGCAAACTACGATCCAAAATTCGGCTATTTGGCTAAAACCCCCGAAGAACTAAGGGTTGACTAGTTATTTGATCATTTTTTGGTCCAAAATTTAGTATATGATAGTTCCGTTTGGTTCATCTATTTGAATAGGTGTATTTAAACAAAAATTGTGTAATGGGTTAAAATTAGAATAAGAGATATTTGAAGTAAAAAAAAAAAAGTAGAATAGATTTTAATTAAGATGAGAGCATTCGAAAATACAGGGGAGCATCTTCTCATTTCAAGGAAAAAAAAATCTCCATTCCAATGATTGATATAACTGATAGACAATTTGAACAGAAAAATTGAATTATTGAAATAAACACCCATTCCAGTGGACCATTTGAATGAAAAAAAATAAAATTGTTGAAATAAACACTCATTCCAGTGAGTATATTATTTGAATGACATGGAATTAGTGAATCAAACAGGGCATTATATTTATAGCTAAATATCCACAACTCACTTAATAACAAAATGAAAATACAACATATTTTACAACTAAAACTTTAAAAGAAATGAATATTTAGTTATAACTTTTAGAACATAGACATTTACTAAAACAAATTTAAGAAATTGGTCATTCCCCTTGTTTTCTCAGAAAGAGTAACGTGGCTCATGCCTTGAGCCCAATCGACTAAAGCAAATGAGATGGATAGATCTAGGAGATTTTTGGGCTAAAATAAAACCTTTTATCCTTTTTCAAATGATATTCTTAGGATTGTCAGTTAAAGTCTCGGGGTCATAAAAATTTATGACAACTGGTCAAAATTTTGACAGTCTTGAAAATTTTATTTTCAAAAAAATTCATAAAAATAGGAAATTCTAGTATAAGAGGAGCAAAATCCCTCTTACAAGTAGGAGGATTATCTACACCGTTGGATAAAAATAGATAAAGATGTATATAGGAAATTAGATACACTACATTATACGAGAGAAAAATTTGAAATAGAAAAAGAAAATGAAATAAAAAAATATGTGTTTTTTCTTCCTCTTTCTTCAACCGCTCTCTCCCTCTTCCCTTTCAGATTACACTCTCTCAGTCTCTCTTCTTCATCTTTTACAAAAGGTGCCGACAGAACTTATAATATAAATCAATGGTTTAATTACTCAAAAAAAAATCAATAATTTGTATGTTCAAGAATATGAGAACACCGATGATCTTTGAAGCTTTAATTTGTCCTCCTAAGTCTCTTAAATTACGATAAATGTTATAGAGCATAAATACACAATAGAATTCAGCTAAATTCTTTTACTAATTAAATAGTAAGAATGTAAAGAATAAGCGATTCAACTTCAATAATCCAAACAACTTGCAGGTTGTACCTATTGTTCATATTATGTTTCTAGTGAAAGAATATTTTATTGAAGAAAAAAAACGACCCATTTGAGTTTTTTTCAATCCGTTGTGTAACTTTTTTTTGAATATTTTGGGTTGTCAATAAAATTTTAGATATAAGTTTGACGTTATCATCCGGAGAAGCTTTTTTCAATTGCTCTTTTTTGGATAGATAATCCTTAAAAAATATTAATAATAAAGCATAAAAGAAGGAAGGAGATGATAGTTTTTTTTTTTTTTTGGAAAGAGATATAATTCAGTATATCCAAGTGCATAATGAATAAAACATAACTAACCATAGGATTCGGATTTAGTGGCTGACATGATGCTCTTACGTAAGAGTGAAAACACTGCTCCTACACTAGAACTCCCCAAAATTATTATTTTGGCCCAAATTACTCCTACCAAAGTCCAAAACGCTGAAAGGATGCCATGTACTGACTTAGGCTTAATAATTGAAGCCATTTGTGACTCCATCCTACCAAACAAGGCCATAAGAACAGGCCTTCCCACATTCGGGTTAATATCACTTGGGATCCCTGAATTTTTTCCGACGTATCACTTAGGTCCCCAAATATTTTTTAATAGCATTTGAATACCGAACTTATTATTTTTTGTTACACGTTAGTCCTTAGTACTATTTCCGTCCAAAGAACCATTAATAAATTATGTGTCTACCATGTGGTCTTCTTCCAAAATTCCAAAAGCAAATCAATCATTAAATATTCCAACCAATCTCCAACCTCACATTGTCGGAAAAGTACTTTCTCTCTTCATCGTCACTTATCTCAAAAGCCCTTCAAAGAAAACTAAATATAATGAAAACATCACTTAAATATTTAGGGATAAATACCAATAACCATATAATGGAAGACATGGAACCCATATTTTCCATGAGTTAATCCATATGAGTCTCTGCAGATATATTATTTCTTAAAAGAATTAATGTATTTTAATTTCTAAAAAAGTTTCTTTTCTCATCTCACCATACACATATATACACCGATACGTATAATATATACTTGAAAAATAAGAACTGCACCATTCTAATTTCTAAAAACAGTTCCTTCCTCATCTAATCATAGACAAATATATATATCAATACATACAATATATATCCCAAAAATCATATTCCATATTTTTTAAAATAAACCCAAAACCAAATCACCAATCTCAATTAAAAAAAATGGGTTTCAAATCCCTATTCGGAATGAAAAAGAACCCAATTCATCCTCGATAGGATACGGGAATGGGAATTTGACTCTAGCAACGGTAGATTCTATTAGGCTCAGATCTCGATCACCATGGTGAATGACGGTGCTTAGATCATTCAACTCGAGCAAGTTTCTTATATTTTTCGACGTTAACAGCAAGATCTCATCATCGGAGATGGGTGCCATCTTGGGGAGCCTAGGGCAAGCATCTGACAAGGACGACCTCGAGAAGATGAACATATAGATGGAGGTGGATGGCGATGGCTTCATCGACTTGAGTCAGTTTATCGAGTTGAACAACAAGGCGTGCACTGGGATGAAATCTTGGAGCATCTGATGAACTGTTTTTTCTTTGTTTGTTTCTTTTTTTTTTTTGCCCTAAATTAATTGGCCTTTTGGGAGCCTTTTCGAAAAAGACCACATGTTAGGCACGTGATGGATTTATTAACGGTTCTTTAGATAGAAATAACACCAAGGACTAACATGTGATAAAAAATAATAGATTGAGAATTCAAATGCTAAAAAAAAAAAATTTGAGGATTTAAGTGATACATTGGAAAAAATTTGGGGATCCCAGGTGATATTAACCCCCACATTTCCCTACTGAGCTTGTGAAGGGAAGTTAGAAGAATGCAATGAAGAAAAAAAAAAAAAAAGAACAAGTACTAAAATCTCTTGGCTCCGTTTTAGAAATTGGATTTTGGAAGGAAAGAAAAAAATTCCAAAAGATTCTATTTTCTCTTATTTGGATTGTAACAAAAATCGATAAAATTTTTTTTTTAAAAAAAGCAAGAGTTTAATTTGATTTTATTTTTTTAGTATATAAAATGTTGACATTAATTAGTAAAACCAAAAGTATTAAAATAAATTCTATAAATTTTTAGATAAAATATTTTCCGCTTATTTTTTTCTTATAATTTTTTTTCCCTTCAAAATCTAGTTACAAACAGGGCCATACAGAGAGCAGTTTGTGGGAAACATGGAACAGGAAATCATTGAATTAAAAACGATCATTTGTGGTCTATTGAATGGGAAGAAAAATCCCAAGAAGAGTTTCTTTTATCTATAATTTTCAGCCGGCAAGTTTTGTCAAATTGTTGAATTCCACCTCACTAGTGATGTCACTTTCAGTTGTATGTAACGGGAAGATGTTTAATAAAATGTATACAACCTTTTCCTTTTTGATGAGGGTGTTAGTTAGTCAATGGGAAACTTGTAACTAATTATTTTTCTACTTGGAACTGAGTTGAGAATATTGCTGGCAAGGAAGGGTGAGTTTCTATTGAAAATGGTTTAGTTATAAAATCAATCAATTAGAGTCCTCCTCTAAATGAAGTTCTTTGTGGTTGGAGAAAAAATATATTTAAAGTAAATGAAATGTTGGTTGGATAAAAATGCATCTTTAGTCAACTTTTTGAGTGGCATTTCAAGTTATTCTGAAGGGACTTTTTTTATTTTTCTTATCAATATGAATTTAATATTAACTGTTAGGTTATAAAAATAAGTGTTATTATTTAATTCTTATTGAATTCGTGCTAGTTATTCAATTTTAAATCTTATAGTAAACTGTTAACATGAATATTCTTTTGTGCCTTGTTTGACTTTAGAATTTACTTTTGTTTTTGGGGTTTGTGGATTGTGGTTTGTCTGTAGTATGCAAAAAATGCTAACTTAAAGCACAGGTTATTGTATCCGGTGTAGTTGATTCTTGATAAAAATAATTAAAATACGGAAATTAGATGGAGCTTAAAAACCGAGATCATGTTAAATTAAGTGTAATGTCACAAGCGGGATGTCAACTGTTTATGTAGCTGGATTTTGGTAAACTCAAAGATTTTATACATATACATATATATAGTAAAAATATAGTGCTAGTATGGTTTGGCACACACAGAGTTTTTTCTTGTTTCTTTTTTTTATATATATATATATATATAAAGAAATGCTTCACCAAAATTTTCTCATCGAAATATTTTAAGATAAGATGCTAAACAAGAAGTTGATTATTTGATAAACCAATCTAATGCTTTCTTATAAACTTTAAAGATATATCTTACTCAAAAGGAGACCCCAGCTTATGAAATTTCTTTTGCAAGTTGTAACATCAACGTCACTAATGAAATAAATGTTATAGGCATCTTTTGCAGCAGAGCAAAAGCCCAAGGGCAACGTTTTAGCGTATACTGAAACTGCGGCTCTATGTGACCGCGCAAATAGAAAATCAGTATTGTCACGCCAAGTCACTAACCAAAATGCTAAGGACAGTTATCATGTACATAAAGCAACATATTTACTAATCCGTAATACATTTTAAAGAAAACACTTGTTCTCTTTCTCAGTTTATTATGAAGACTATCATGTAAAGACATTTTAGTGATTGACTAAATGGTATTCTTACTCCTAAATTGCTAATAAGTAAAGTAAGGTAAACACAAAAGAAAGGGAATCAAGTCGGTTCTTATTCTACTTTCTAAATATTACATAAATACAATCCAAGAAATAAATAAATTCATTAATTTTTTTTTTTTTGGGGTCTCATAATTTTTTCTTAGGGATTGATAAACACATCTTAGATGAACACTATTATTTAAATTTGAATTTTTCTTTCAAGGAAAATCTAATTTGATTTATTGTGTATTGATGCCAAAAGCTGGTTCAACAACAAGATTATAAGGATAATAAAAAAACTATAGAATATAGTGAAAACGACATATACTTCTAGAGTAGTTCAGCCTTAAGTAAGAGCTTATGTCTGCTATAGTTATTGTTATTAAGAGTGAGTGTCTAAGTACAGTAGTATGCCAAGGATTTCATATCCTCTTTCCTGACCCTTCTCTCCCCATTTAAGGCTAGAGGAGTAAGATATATTTTTAGTAATAAATATTTAAATTTGAATTAAATAGTGCATAATCAGGAAAATTTCAAGAATTATGAGAATTGATACTAATTCTCGTATCTGATATGATTATCTCGAAAATCTGGTGCCCAATTATTACGATCAGCTCGCATATCGTGAATATAGCTACCTTCATTTTCTTCAAGGAAGAAGCTCATTTTATACTTCAGCAAGGTGAAGTATTCGAAGAGGTTAATCTGGTTCAGATTAATCAGCTTCGAATAAGCTGAGACCTATCTTTAAAGGAAAAAGCTTACACATGCTCTTCATGAACTATACTTGGCCAATTTCTTTTTCTTGTATAATAATGCAAAAAAAAAAAAAAAAAAGGAAAAGAAAAAGGAAGTCTGGTTCAAATGAATGGTGAATCATGTGACAACACTTATGTTTAGTAAAGAGAAAAGATAATAGGAGGGAAGAGAAAAATAGAAATGAGAGAAAATACGTATGATTGAAAAGAAAGTGGTTTTCTTCTACAGCTATTTGGTATGAAAACTAGTTTAATTTAAAATAACTATTTTACTCATGTGTTATCATTATTTAAAATTAGGTGTGTAATGATAGTTTAGTAATTCAACACATCTATTAATTAACAAAATTTTTTTCTTCTTTTTTCTCTCCATTTTTTAGGAGCAAATATAAAAGAGACCCCACATCAATTTTTTCCTTTTATTTCCATAACAATCATATTTTACTTTTTCCTTTCCTCCCTTTTTCCCTCTGCTTTTTCTTTCCTCCCCTTTTCCCACCTACCAAACATAAGCCTAAACACCAATCTTCTTTTCTGAGGGAAAGGCCTAAACACTAGTCTTAAAACTAAAAAGCAGTGGCAATGCCAATTTTTTCGAATTCATATCCTTATATCTACATCTATATCTAGAAGTTGAAACAAAAAGTCAAAACATGTACTAATAATATTCTTTTTTCAAAAATTAAAAAAAAAAAAATAAGATGCCAAAATTATATATTTATCTAAATGAAGTCAAACTAGAATATACTTAAAGCATATACTTGAGTTTAACGTGGTCCTGGTCGCATGTGATTCCTTCTCTTTAAATAAGTATAAATAATAATTAAAAGTCACAAACAGAACAATCAAAAAGCCGAGAAGAGAGGTTAGTCTAAGCCCAACTATCAGCCTACCGGTATCACCATGGCTTTCCCGCACTGTAAGCTCCATAACCTTATCTTAATCATCCTTTTTTTTTTTTGAATTCTGTCTTTCATATTTATCGATTCTCTGTAATGGGTTTCTCTTTAATGTTCCTGTTTCGAACGGATATTTCCTATAAATATTCCTACATGTATGTATGTGTGTATATATATATATATATATATATATATAAATATATACGTTCTTAGTTCTGAAAATGATGAAATGAAGTAAATAGTGAGTGGGGTGATGATCTTTTCAGGCGTTTTCCCAATTGGGTTGTTGTTATTACTCGTCGTTGGGTCCTCTGGAAGGCCTCTCTACCCGCTTCCGAGTAAATCCAGCCGTGGAAATAGACAGCCTCTGCAAACTTCTCGTCCGTACAACATTGCTCATCGAGGTTCTAATGGGGAGATTCCTGAAGAAACTGCGGCTGCATACATGGTACTTAATCTGATCATGCATTTCATGATCTCATATCTCGTTATGACATTTCTCATTATTCGGTTTTAGGAACCCATTATTCATTTTTGTCGTTTTGCTTGACTGGTAGATAGACCCCATTAGACTTGGCCAAAACGGAAGAATTTGGGTAGTTCTTTTTTTTTTTTTAAAATGGGTTTTTTTGACCCCTTATGAGCCTTATTCTGAGTGAATGTGAACCTAAAACAGTGATGCTTTTCTTGTAGAGAGCTATTACAGAAGGTGCAGACTTCATTGAAACGGATATCCTATCTTCTAAAGATGGAGTTCTTATATGTTTCCATGATGTGACACTTGATGTTACAACCAATATTGCACAACACAAGCATTTTGCAAATCGTAAAAGGACTTATGAAGTTCAAGGGGTCAATACTACTGGTTTTTTCACCGGTATGTTAAAGCCCTTATGATATTTTAATGCTTTTTTGTTTAAGGCTCAAATGAGAACTGTTCATAGAGTGTTTGGTATCTTGTGTCATGTAACCTTAATGTACAAAACCCCACAAATTTGAAATACTTGTGATTATACCTCAGTAGTATCATTGTATTTAGTTCCCTTTTCTCTCATCTGTATATTGTATACAATTTAGTTAACTGAAGATTTTGACAGTCATTATACTTTTATGTAGTTGATTTCACGATAGAAGAACTGAAGTCCTTGCGGGTGAAGCAGAGGTATCCATTCCGTGATCAACAATATAACGGTTAGTTCCTAGCTTTGGCAGAGACCTTCAAATGAATGTTTATATTTTGTTAACCTACTTACATTGAGCGGTAGTATCGCTACATGATAAATGGGGAAAAAACAAAGTGATTGAGGTTTCTTGGATTGTTGAGAATTAACATGAATATTTTTCAACTGACTCAGGGATCCTAGGTTGTTGTCTAGAACATGCTGTACATATGTTTTATGACATACTTATATAGACAGAACTGTTCTTTATGGTTTATTGTTCAGGAAAGTTTTCTATTATTACTTTCGAAGAGTTCATTGATATTGCACTGGATGCTCCCAGAGTGGTCGGAATATATCCGGAGATAAAAAATCCAGTACTTATCAACCAGCACGTAAGTATCCTTCGAGCCATTAAATAAATGGATGTTCCATAACCCAATTGAGTTCGAATGAAGTAATATGCTTTTTGAATTTAAGCAAATTAGGTTATAAACTTAGGTATCATCCTGCAGATTTCTGATTTACCTCATTAGTTTTGTTCTTCCAGTGATGAACTTGATAGTTTAAGAAGTCTTATAGATTACTGTTTATATTAAAGTTAGACCTGTGACACTTATTGAAGTAAATGTCAAATTTACTGTAAGAAAACCTCAAACAAGAATGAGTTACTGTTTCGTGAATTCAAATTTTCACGTTTCACAGCTGAAACTTTTGTTTATTTAACTTTTCCAATTCCTCCTATATTTGTACTTATAACGACAGGTGAAATGGCCAAATGGTAAGAAATTTGAGGACAAGTTTGTGGAGACACTTCAGAAGTATGGATACAAGGGTTCATATTTGTCCAAAGATTGGCTGAAACAACCTGCATTTATCCAGTCATTTGCTCCAACTTCACTTATACATATATCTAATCTCACAGACTTGCCCAAGATTTTTTTGATTGATGATGTTACGATTCCAACTCAAGATACCAATCAGGTTCGTAATCTTGCTGTTTTCAGTGCCTAAATCTCCATTAAACCAAATAGTCAATTCATTTGTTACCTCTGCAGATGTATAGCATAAGTTCTGTACTAAATTGGAATGTGTGTTTAATGATTGTCGGGCTGATTCCTTTAATTGGAAAAAGGTCCCTTCTCAGAGTCAGAATTTAAGAGTTTATATATATATATTATGGTATACCATAGATCATGACATTGCAAAGCCATAAATTGGTCACTGGCCAAGGATGCAAGGGATTTGTTTATTAAGCAATTCCGGTTAAACTTTTTTTTTTCAATCAGTTCTAAATTATCAAGATCTTCTGGTTAAACTCTTATTTTTGATTGAGATCATTTCTGAATCGTGCCTTCTGTTTCTGTAAATGGATGAGTAACAGCTGCAGAAGGTCATTAATAATACTCACCTTTCAGTTAGAAAAAGACAACTATAGATAAATCTTTTGTAGCAAAATTTGTTAACCTTGCATAGCAAAGACTTCATTATCTTCTAACTTTGAGCGAGAGTTGTTTATTAGACATTGATTCCTATCGTGTATTCAACCCAACTTACGGTTTGAACATGGCTCCCCTACAGAACTTAGCCCACTTCTCTGTAGTTTGCTTGTTGCCTGATTCTTTAATTCTAGTCTGTTTATGCTTATTCTTTTTTTTTTTTTTTTGACTTCTCCACATTCGTCTTTCTCACTGTATATGAAATCAATGAAATGCAGTCGTATTGGGAAATTACCTCTGATCCTTACTTAGACTACATTAAGAACTATGTGGTGGGGATTGGACCTTGGAAGGATACAGTGGTCCCTGCAGTAAATAATTATTTGCAAGAACCTACTGATCTTGTTGCCAGAGCACACGCTCACAACCTACAGGTACACTTTCTATCTTGATCTTTGTATTTCGGCCAAGCCAAATACTGGAGATATTTAGATGTAGAGAAAATAACTAGCCCTCTTTTTTTACTAATCCTTTGTACTAAGACAAAGAGGTATCATTACCAACAAATACGGCAGAAACTATAGCGGGCCACCTTTTTTTTTTTGGGGGGCAACATTTTGGTTCATGGTAACTGCATTTATTGGTTGTGACATGAACATGTTCAATAATAGTAACTGTAGACTAGGGTTTTGTATCTGAAAGCCAGTGAGCATTCGGAGATCAGCCCAAATTAGCTGGAAACGCTTGTTTATTATCTTTGCTTTATTTGGAGAAATGATGAGTTTGCTACTACAATTGCACGAAAGAAATAGATTAAGTAAATTGTGGGATATATCTGAAAACTTCTTCAACCAGACTTGTTTATATGCCCATCTCTATTTACGTCCTGACGCTGCAAACGCATAAATTCATAAGTTTAAGTTTCCTCTAAATTGCTCCTTGACATGGTCAATGCAGGTGCATCCATACACTTATCGAAATGAGAACCAGTTCTTGCACCTGAACTTTCATGAAGACCCATATGTAGAGTACAATTTCTGGCTTAATCATATTGGAGTTGATGGACTCTTCACAGACTTCACAGGCAGCCTTCACAATTTTCAGGAGTGGACATCCTCGCAGGAAAGGGACAAGAAGAGTGCATCTAAATTATTGCATGATATCGCATCAATGATAGCTACTTATAATAATAGGGTATAAGACCAAACATACGCCTTTTGATCTGTCTTTTTTGTCGTCAATGCGCAACTTTTGTGGACAACTCTATTGAGATTCATTTATAAAAATGAGTATTTTCTGTTTTTTTTTTTTTTTTCTGTTTCTGTTTCACTGTTTGGGATCTGTGGTATTAATGGTGTTATTTGCTATTCACTGCTGTCAAGGTAATTTAGCCACAGTTGTGACTGCCTCCAACTTTGAAAGACGTCAATCTTGTACACTCGACTTCAACTTAAACGGCTAAGTAAAAGATGAAAGCAGATTATGCAAGTCATGCACATTTGCCTAACAGCATTGCCTCTATTTACTCTTCCTTCATCTTCGGATGAAAATACTTCATATAGATATCATTAATTTGTAATACAAGAATGAGAAGCAGCTAAGCATTGCCTGTAATGAACAAGATTTTTGTTAACTAGATATCTAGTTTCAATCCCTCCCATCCGTTACTGTATAAGCTCTCTTATAGAAGATTATTAATGTATTGTCCTCAAGTAATTTGAACAAATCTGAATTAGAATAGGCATATGAATCATTTGTCTGGGTCAATCTGGGATTGATTCTCTTTCCCACGAATTGCATACGCATTTTCCACATCTATTCATTCTTGAATCTCTACTGCCAAAAGGTTACTGGTTAAATATTGTGCTGAGCGACATTTTTTGCCATTGCCTATGGAACAATGATAGTTTAAAGCATAGTGCTTTGCATTAGATTGCTAAATTCAAGCGAATGAATTTGTAAGAGTCACCACTAATTGGCATTCTTGAATGCACTTTCCATTTGCCAGCAAGTAGTCTTTGCTCAACAGAGACAAACTGCACGCTGACGTATCATCATCCATCCATAGAAAGGCTACTCATTTACAAGTCAACCAAAGAGAGATTATATAGGAAAATCACTAATTTTTTACACAACTGCATTGCAAAATAACTAAGCCACTGGTTTCGATCTGAAGATTAGACATTATGTGCAAAAGGCACACAAACCAACATTCTATAATCAAACGAACTTAAGACTTCCTCAATCTGCAAAAAGAACTACCAGTATCTTATGCGGAAGGTATATTAGCCAAAGACTGATATCTTCATTAGCTAACCAAATGAGCAGCATCAGGAAGCTCTCATCTTTGATATCTCCTCTAGCAAAAATCTTGATTCAGCAGCAAAATCAACAGGAGCCATAGCTCTGACTGTTATCCTTTGCCTCTTCTCATTGTTGTACTCATTTTGAGAAACACTGATCCGGAAAAGATGAGGAACCCAGGTAGCTTGTTTCAAGCTTAGTTCGTACAAGTTCTCCTCTCCCTCCTAAAGACCCCCAAAAAAAAATGATGGAAATTAAGATCAGTTTCCACTGATATATACTTCAAGCTTATAAGTTCGTAGTTGTAAAGACAGTATACCTGAGATTTTAGTTTATCAAGCTCATCTGCCGAACACCCAATGATCCTCTCTGCCTCTTCATTAAATGCTGAGATGTAAGCGTCACTACTTGCATCTGAAGCTTTCACTACAAGGATGTATCTGAGAAGGAAAAAGAAGAAATGACATCAGAGATTCAGGAGAGTCACTATAAAGCTCAAGCAGAAAATAGTGATAAGAACAGGTTCAGGAAGTCATGCCTTAAGCTGCACTCTTCATCATTCTTCTGGCATCCTTCACACCAGTAACCAGAACCAATAGCCTCTGTGACTTTCTTGTTACAAGTTTTGCAAGCCCGATACCACATTGTCTGATCAGACCTGATGGAACTTATATATGCTTTGATGCTGAAAAATACAGGCTGCAAAAAAGGGACAAATCAATGTCATTATACATAAAATTAACTAAGTCATTATTCTATTTCAACAGTGCTACAGAAATTTCTTCACAAGTCGTCTCATCTCTTTCCAGATAAACCATTTTCAAAAGCTTATTTAACTAAGAACTATATCTTTTGTGGTAAGAGCTGATAATATACCTTATCCTCGCCCAAGGATGGGTTTCCTGTTATATGAGACAGGGAGACTCTGTCAGAGTACATGGATCTTGCTCCGTTCCTGGCTGATGGGCTCATACCAGTGCTAACAGAAGCCATCAAGGTCCCTTTGCCTTCTGAATCATACCTGCAAACAAATTAAGAATACATTTAAATCACTGGATACAGAAGGAAAGAAGAGAAGATAACAACTAGCTCTGACAATAACTTACCAAGATCTCAGTTTCTTGGCTTCAGGTATATCTGGATTTACCAGTAGCATGCTCCTGCTTAGTGTTGACATAGACAGACCTACAACAAGGAGTAAAGTGCCACATAAGAGTAGGGACCTTCAATCTGTTTTACTTCTGAACAAACATGCACTCAAAAAACTCTTCCATCTTAAAAACTTTTAGCTACCTTGAAAATCTCCAACTTTGAGAGACTTAATAGCAACCACAGGAGATTGATCGGCAATATCCAGCAATTCCTGGCCTACAGTCGTTGCAAGCTCATTCCACAAAGAAACCACAACGGTCTTTTTACTGCAATTCAAACGACCACAATGTAAAAGACCTCAATAAATAAAACAGCAATAATTGCCATTCAGAAAAGGTATACACACTTACCTCTCATCAGCAATTGTTATATCACGCTTTGGAATACTCTCATTGTTGCTTTTCCTTCTGATGCTCATTGTAGGAGACACATTTTGAACAATCCCAATAACATCTTCAAACATGGAACAAAAACGACCATTACAAAAACTGAAAAAATTTACAGAGTTGAAAGGATTCCAGGAAAGGATTCTTACCTACAAGCTCCTTCCCATTAACATATGGACCCAACATCTCGATTGGGACAAAGTTATATTTTGTTTCAGGAACAAAAGCTGCTTCATTACTTACTTCTTCCACTTCAGAATTCTCATTCAAAGTCATTTCATAATCATTTTGCACTGTCTTAAACTGCTTGTTAGCAACTCTTAGAGTTCCCTTTGAAATATAGTACACCTTCCCCAATTGAAACTTGTCATAGAACTTTCTTGCAGCTTCATTAAACATAGTTGCTTGAATTTGGGTTCCCTGTAAAAATTAACTCAAAAATCAGAATCAAACACTGGACAAGTTATATTACGTTGGGCAGGTAACCAGACAAACAAGTTTTTAGCTTACGTCTTCATCTGTCAACTCCACATTAAAAACGCATCCTTCACCTCTCGCATTCTTATATGTACGCATGGTTCCCTTATTTGTAACACGGACCTTGATTGTCCAACTTCCTTGATAAGGATTCAAAGAAACAAGAGGATGAACTCTGCGTGTCATGGCCATTCGTCCAGCTGGGGCCATACTGAAATTTACAACAAAAGAAAAAGATTAGTTGACAGAAACTTAGACATAATTTCCATGAAATAAAAGCAGTCCACTTTAAAATTTCACGCGGTCGAGTACAAAATACTCACTTCCCGTGCTGCTCATGAACGATTTGAGCAGCGGATTTAGCAATGATTTCCTGCTTTGGCTTTAAGAAAATGCCAGCATCCTCTCTTTTCACCTCACTCTTGATTGCAAACTCTTGCTTGGGTTTCAGGAGAATGCCAGTTTCTTCACTTCTGACCTCGGTCTTAATCTCCATTTCAAGCGCGGGAGAGACCGCCTCACACTTTGTAACAATGACATACCTGTAAATAGTGGAACAATTACCACAACCAAAAATTACAATGTGAACAGAACAATCAGATTCAACACTTACAAAAGGGGGTCATACTTATTATACAAAACCATTGGAACCATTACTCACTTTTCGGACTTGCTCGGAATGTCATTCAGCGAATAATCAAGAATGCGAATAAGACCCAGATTCTGAATGTCTCCTGAGATAACCTGAGGAGTCAGGTGTGATGGGAGAATTCCCTTTAGCTTCTTTTTCCCATCAGTCGCAGTAAACCTACAAGAAAAGTTTCACAGATAGACGTCACATCCAAAAGTGGAGAACTTCAAAACTGATTGACCAATACAGCAATAAAAGCTCAGCTCAGTCTCCTCGGTGAAACTCTCTGCCTTTTAAACTTCAATATTTTCCCTTTTAATAAAAGAGGTACATACCCAATGGATTCAAGTCAGATCCCAAGGTCTAAATAACCTGATCTACTCATTTCAGGTTGCTAGCAAGAAAACCCATTTGATTAACACAATAAGCCAAGAAAACCCACAAATTTTTTCTCTGTTTCATTTTTTTTTTTTTTTAAGAAAAAAAAGGGAACTAAAATATTAGAGCAAGTAGTGAGATTGGAAAATCATAAAGAATGGTAATTGATAAGCGGAAATAAGACCCACCAAACAGTAATGAAAAAGCACCAAGATTATTAAACAGATCCAGTTCATGGACTAAAAACCTCTACCGCAAAATAACGATTCAGTAAATGAAACTCACATGTATCGGTTGCCCTTGGAGGTGAGATCAAGGACCTGGACGACGATCTCCGGCATCTCGGTGGAGGTGTCCGGTGAAGGGTTGGCCAGTATGGTCGAAATGGCATCTGGGCTCACTGTTTTCATCGCCATTGTAGTCTACCACTACTCTCTCTGGTTCTCCTTCTCTTTTCTCTCTCTCTCTCTCTCTCTAGAAAACAAAGCAAGAAGAGGATGAAATGGAAGTAGAGAGTAGAGAGAGAAAGAGAGAATGGGATCTGAGAAATGAGAAGTGGGTTTTGTAATGGTGGTGGGTGGAGAACAAGAAGGCGGGAAGTTTTGGGTTTTGGTTTGGGCGAGCGCAGCCATCTTTTCTCTAATTATTTTCCCGCAACTCTTTTCATTTTTCAAAAATATAATATTACTTTTCTTTCCTCCTCTTTTTTTTTTTTTTTGTATTTTTGTTTGGCGCCAAAATTCTGAAAACAAATTTGTTTGCGGGTCTTTTATTCATATTTGTCTTTCTCTGGCGCCAAGCCGAGCGTATTCTTTCTTCCGCAATTACCTTTATGCCCCTTTCACCAATTTTGTTTTGTTTTTTTTTCTTTTTTAACCTTTTTTTAATGGGCCAAGCCCTAATGACCGTCGTCCGTCTGTTATCTCTCCCCCCCCCAAAAAAAAAAAGACTGGAATTATACCGAGAGAATTACCGAGATTTTATTTTTAAAAAAATTCTCAGGTATGGAATTTATTATAAGAATGTGATTGTCCTTATCAACTTAGTTATTTTGATTTTAATGATTGTTGTTTGTATAAATTTGAATTAGAATATTTCCCTCGACCAAAAAAAAAATTTTGAATTGGATTATTATTTTAATATTCTTATACGTATGACAGTTTTCTAATTTTAAGTAGGTTAAGAGAAAAAAAAATAACATATATATTATATATGTTTACATTATGAAACCAAAATTAACGATGCCCAAACTTATCAAATACATAGCTTTAAAACGATCAAACTAATTCGGTTTAGTTTAGTTTCTTCTAAATTTTTATACCGTCCAAATAGACTTGAACTTATTTGGTTTCAAACCAATCATTTTAGTACCCTAAGAAAAGGCATATGTATATATATAGAATATTTGAATGAGAAATTTTTAAATAATTTTCTACTTATTTTTAAGTAATTATCAAAAATGTTTATGACATGGTTTTCGTTTATCAATCATTATACAGAAAGCATTATGTTTTATGGATTTTAAAAAAAAAAAAAAAATTGAGGGATGGATGATTATACAATATTCTGATTATCATCTTTACTAAATTATTATAATGTTTTATTTTAAAATTGAAGAATTAATTGTCTTTTGATAACCAACTGTGTAAGTTTTCTATCTACTTTTCTTTGTAATCTGGATAAACTAAAATCGAAGAATAAAAATTATGCTTAATGCAATGTCGTAGTGGAAATAAGAGATCGGAAATGGAACCTCGAATAGATTATGCAACTATTGCTAACCAATAATAATAACTTGTACAACACAATTTACTACAATCTATTAAACAATGCACAAGCGTTTTTTTTTTTTTTTCTTTTTTTGGGAATATGAAAGAGGACATTTATTTAAGACAAGGAGGATAAGCACTCTAAAACAGTGTCTGAAATATAATATGAAACATGAATAAACCAGACACATTCAGAAAAACTAGTAAAAGCAAAACGAGCCAAGGTATGTGGTACTTTATTTCTTCGGCGAGGAAAGAAATGTAGCTAACATTACCCAACAAAGACAAAAGATGTAAGATATAAAAAATAATACTACTCTCTATCAAGATGAAGGAGGGGGTTACGAATCGCATCAATAACCAGACTAGCATCCGACTCCGTAAGGAAATATGGTCGAGTTAAGTTATGGACACTAATTTGTTTATCCCCAATCAAGTGACAATTAATTTGCCAAAATTTCAGTTGGAAAAATGATATTTCTTTATACTGACAATTAATTACCAATTTCTAATTGAATAAAATGTACATAACTAAGTTCATATTATATTTTCCCCACACCCCAAAAAAAAAAAAAAACATCTATGTTATTAACCACTTAATACATAATATAAGGTACATAACTAATACTCATTGTATTATGATTGGAATTTGGTATTAAAGAATTTGCTTTATGTGGGGAAGAAAGCAAGAATTGGTTGATTATCAATGTGAACTTCAATAGAACATTCAATTCTGATATGTTTGTGTCCGTCAGCACTACAATAACAATATGATTCCTTTATTTAGAACTCCAGATGAATAATCAAATAAACAAAAGGAATATCTGAATTTCATTACATGAATAAGGTGGAAAGAATTCCATGTTGCCTTTTTGGATAACACATGAGCTACAAACTAACAATTTGCAATAACGTAACTTGGGGTGTCTGACAACTATGCTAACTAAGTTAATATTATACACAACTCTCCTGGGATCTCAAAGATAAGAGATTTTTTTTTTTTTTTTTCAAGAACAGAATGGACGAAAACAAGAGAAGCAAGATAACCATTTGTTCTGCTGATCGAACAGTCGGTTTGCTCTAGGGGTGCCAGCTGCAACTGGTGTTGCTTTAGGCGTCTCCCGCCGTGAATGCTGCGCTTGCTTTCCTCCTCCTGCCTTCAGTGACACACTTTCTCCTGTCAATCTTCATTTAGCAAGAAATAGATTCAGTTGTTTTGCTCATATGTAGCATTCAATCACGATGAAAACGGGCATAAAAAGTCAACACAGACTCAGGTTCATTAGAGTATGCAAGTTGATGATTTAAAAAAGCACAAGTCCTTTAATGGCTATAAGCAGAAAACTATATATCCATCAGATCTAAGAAATCAAATCAAAGTTTATGTAATTCAAATTTGTTGGCTTGTATGTGCCCTGCATTATCCTCTTATGTCCATGATTAACTATGCAACTTCCCATGCCATCAAACCTGAGTGTCTTAAAATACTATGCAACAATATTGGAGAAGTAAAAAAACAAGAGGGTTTCTAAGAGTAAATGTTAAACAATTTTGATTATAAGCAGAAACGACAAATCGAAAAAAGCTTACATGGGAAATGCAAAAGATTTTGTGCTGTCATCCGGATGGCGAGAAATCCTGGATGATGGATATCCTTCCTTGACAGGAGATGATGCATCATCCTCTCTATCCCTATTATCAGCGGTTTCCCTTATGACTTCTCTCATTGTTTCTGCAGCTTTTGCTTCATTGACTTGAGAACTGTTTTGGCCGATCTGAGCTGGTCTATTATTGTTATTACTCAATGGGGGTTGGTAACTTGACAAGTCCATTAATGGACCAGACATGGATAAGTCACCAGGCTTCCCCAGCTCTCCTGATTTACCTAACCAAATCAATTGGTCTCTATTAAAACTCATGTTCCCCATGTGAATGCTGAAAAGGGATTCATTGGAAGTGGTACTCCACTCCATTGGAGCCGTCGATTTCGTTCTAGCAAAGACATAGGATGGAATCCTATATCCAGAGGAATTACTATCTGCGGGCCTCTCCATCACCTGAGTTGGAGGAAACTGTGTTGTTGAACCGTTACTGCCCGGTTTTGGTGGAGATCCCACCAATTCATGACTCCGCTGCTGGGTTGTAGGCCCAGAGATGACTCGAATCTCCTCAGGTTTTGGCGCCATTTGAGTATCCTCACGTTCACTTTCAGTTTCAGTGATTTTGAAGGTGACTTTAGGGGAACATTGAGACACAGGGGGTGAAACTTCAGCTTCAATAGAAGTTGTAGCGGGAATTGTACTCGAATCACAGCTTTTTCTGCTCATATTTCCATCTCCTGTATTTTGGACTGCCTGATTTGGTTCGGACTTCAAAGATGTTGAGTCACTGTCCTCATCATCTGTCTGGGAGACAATAGAGCCTAAGGGGGATGTGGGGGTTTCATTTTCACTGAGTTGGAAACAGTTTTCGGAAGAAGATTCAGATGACGATGATGATGATGATCTCGATGAGGCGGAGCGGTTTAGTTGTTGCTCTGTTGTAGCAGAATCAACACCTTCAACAGTAGTTGAGGTGGAAGAGTCTTTTCTCAAATCACCATTAGTTTCAGTATCATGTCCAGAGTCCATATCTAAAGATATGTTGCTTGATTTAGACTCCAGAATTCATGCTGCTAAAAAAATAAAATGAACCAGACAATTAAAAGGAAAATTGACATCAATTTTCTTCATTGGACATCTTAGAATCTCAGTTAAGAGGATTCAAACTGTAGCATTATCAGAAGTTTGGTTTTAAAATTTAAAATTAGCTGCCTAAATCTAGGAGTTATAATTGTCATATCCATCAAAACGAAGCCATATTTTTCCACTGAAATTTTAATTTTTCTTCTAAATGGATTTACTTATATGAATATTGAGCTAAACGAATAACCAAATTGCAACTAGAATCAAGGAGATTATATTGAGGGTCTAAATATTTTGAATAATCTAATTCATTTTAACAAATGCTTGAATCTCTCATAACCATTATTAAACACATTTATCTCATTCAATTGAAATATGTTCATTTTAAAGAATTGTGAACAAAAATAGTCATATGATCAAGCAATACTTAGAACACATTATCAGTTTCTTCACACAGAAAAATTGAGAGACTTACATGTAAAATAAAATCAACGTTCCCGAAAATTTGATAAGGAGCCAAAACCTGCCTTCTCAAAATCAACGATCAGCAATCTTGTTTTTGCATTGAAACCCCTCTAACATAGAAATCCGAATAAGTTAAGATTTTTTTTTTTTTTGAAGGAAAAAAAAAAAGAAGAAAAAGGGAAAAAAAAAAGAGAAAAAAACCCAACAAGAGAAGAAACAAAGTAAAAAAAATAGAGAGAAAAAAGGATGGAATATAAGGCCTCGCATGGCCTTAGGCGTTTGTTTCTCTTTTCTCCCTACTCTTTCCTAAGGAAAGGAGTTCATGCAACGTTGCCCGCCACTAATTATCCAGGTCAGCAGAACACGATAGTTTAGTTTTTATTTTTATTTTTGTTATATATTAGTTTAATATTATAGTCTCTCATGCATACGCCAAATAATAAATAAAAAATAAATAAAATGAAATAACCACTTTTTTTTGGCTGGAAAAAAATAAAGACCACTTAAGTGATATATTTTATTTAAAATGGTAAAAAAGGCAAGAAATTGAGAGTAACGACAAAAAAAATATTTAAAATACGGAATTTTTTGCAATTTACAAAGAGGCAAAGAGCTAAGAGTTCATTATGACTTTGTTTTTTATTTTATTTTTTTTAGTGACGATCATGATGAAATATACTATCTACCGAGAGAGATACCCCATCATAAAGCCAGCATTCAAATGTTGATATCTGGTTTTTTTCTTATTGTAAAAAAAAAAAAAAAAAAAAAAAAAGGGAACACTAGCTTAAAATCTACCCGCTTTAAGCACGATATTGTAGTTGCATCTTCTAATTTGTCCCTACTCCCCCCATCTATTCATCGTTTAATGAGAACACTAACCAGCAAACCAAACATTTTGTTTGCTTTTTTGCTTTCTAAACGAACAGCAAAGAAACAAAGAAATACAAGAGAGAAAGAAAGCAACATTTTGATTTCTAACCAAACGGCAACATATGCAAGTTCGAATTTTTAGCCTCCTCAGCTTGAGGTACAATTTTTTTGAGCAGTTTAGTGCCGTCATGCGAGGGGGTCATGCTTCACTCAGGCTGCAGACTTTTTGCTGCCAATTATTTATGTCAATACTCTAAAAGCAAACTATTGGTTAGACAAAAGGAACGGATTTTGTTTTCATTGAGTTTAGATGTCAAAATCTACAAAAGTCTAGCTTAAATTAACGGTAAATTTACACTGTTTCGAGTTGTACAAAGTACAAAAGCAACTCATTTCGATGTTACCTGTAACACGGAATAAATCTTGTCTCTCATACCTATGCTCCCTATAGATCTCAATTCTTATGTTCCATGGAATAGAATGCAGCTTTGACAACCCAAAACCCATTTTTTCTCAGCACAAAAAGGGGCAATACGAAGAATAAGAAGAAGAAAAAGAATAGGTATAGAAGGCAACCATGCCTTCATTAAAGAAGCTTAAATATATGAACAAAGCATCTAAACTGACCTACCACAACGCAGCTTGTATTACTAGCTCATCCAAACTTGTTCCACCTGCTGAAATATTTGAAATTCACATTTTAACAGGTTGAGAGACGAAATCTTAGGAGTCTTAAAGAATTTGGAATTTATAAGGGAAGAAACTAACCTTGTTTTGGCATGTCCACCTGTTATGTCCATTTTGTTTGCAGAGCATGCAGTGAAAGTTTTTTTCTTTGAGATTGGTAAGTTGACATTTTGTTTGACTCAACTCTATACAACTCCTCCGATTATGTCCCGTCTTTTGCACAAGTTGCAGTATCTACTCCAAGAACTTCGGATTGATTAAGAACTATCTCCTTTACTGGCATCCTGAATATCAACTCCAGAGCTCTTTCCTTAGCTCGATGAGCCTTTAAATAAAGTATAATGACACCATATTCTTGCTCAATATCCCTCATGATTTCCTTTAGTTTGTAGTTGATATTTTCCTGCACACGGTCCATGATACAGCTTAATATCCATTTCATGTTTGCTTGCCGATGACTTGAATGTTCTGGCCTCACACAAGAATGCTTTCCCTTCAATGTCTTGATCTGGAAAGTTTCAACATCAGGGAGCTTCGATGCATGGATTCGCCAGGAGCAACCAGCAGCAGCACATTTAGCAGTCACTCTAGCTCGGTCTGATCCGATAATTGTCAACTCAAACTTCATTGCAATAGCCGTAGCTACCAATGCATCCCGAAATGCTTGCGCATCTACAAATTCCTGTCCAACTGCCAGATTCTGACAATCCCTTCCATTGAACAATTCAGATATTGCTGGACTGGTCCGGCTATTCACTGAAGCCTGAGAATAATCATCACTAACTCTGCAATGTGGTCAAACATTTGCCAACGTTTCAATTCTTACATCAACATTAGTCACAGATGTTTCTCAACATAAGCAAAGGTTCAGTCAAATGTAAACTTAAAGGTAAACCAAAAAGTATAAACTCATACATATGACGACAATATACATCTGAGCATTTGATTTTATTTCTAGTTTGGCTGCTGCTTATGAAGTAACAGAGCACTATCAATGCATATGAAAAAGGATACACAAATCTGATAGATAAGTTCAGTTCCCACCTTGGAATTGATATTAGATCATCCTCAACGTCAACAAAGTCTTCTGGATCAACTGGTATCACATTCTCTCTTCGAATTTATTAACCCAACAATGAAAATAACAACAATAATCAGAAAATTCACGTAATTGTTATGCTTAAGATAAAAAGACAAAGTGTAACAAAAAGAAGGATTCAAGTTCTTCAATTATACCCATGAATTGAATTTGGACAATCAATAATAGTTTGGGCCACAGCTTCACTACCAGTTTCGCTGCAATTAATCATAATTTACCAAATAATCAACATGTCAATCAGAAACAAGATAATCAAAAAGCATATATAAATACGTACATATATACAATATATATCCCAATTTAGAAGCAGCAAAATAAAATTTGGAATACCCAATTACCCAAAATAAAAAATGGAATCAAACTCTGTTGGAGGCTTTTGTATTCAAAACTCAAACAAGAGAACAACAAATAATGACTCTCTTAACAAATTTTTAACTTTCATTTCCTTTCCCGAGTTTTCTCACCAACCAAACAGAACCCTGACCTGTGAACCGAATCAGCACTTCAGCAGCGCCAGCGTCAAATATATAAGCCGGAATCCTCTGCGAGGAACCGAACTCGCTCATCATCGCAACGACGTCGTCGACGCACTCGACCGAGACGAGACGAGAGTCGAGGGTCTCGTTGGGTAGCTGGAACTTGATCTCAACGCCCGGCGAGTAGGCCCCGAGTTGACTCATCTTGGAACGGAGCCCCTCATAGTTGACGGAACGATCCACGAGCACGAGTCGGGTCTTGCCGCCGACGTAACTGAGCCTACCGAGTTGTCGAGCGAACTCGCCGCCGAAGTTGCAGAGGAATTTGAGTGGTTTCAGTTGACTTTAAATGTGATCACTGAGTTTAATTTCAAGTAGGTTGAAAATTCTAAGCTTCTTTTGCCATGATCAGTGGGAAAGTGTGGAAATTGCTTTTTTTTTTTTTTTTAAAAAAACTAAATAGTGTTTCTGAAATTTCATTTGTACGAGTTAAGAATTATTTTGGTCCTTTTTTTTAAATGATTTTTTTATTATAATGTTGTGGATTTTTTGTTTATCATATTCCGATTTCGAATTTGGTTGTAGTGGTTTTCTGTTTCAGGTGTGTTCTTTTGGATGCTAAAGAGGTGGAAGATGAGAATATTCCGATTCCGACATGAATGAGGGAGACCCCCAATCGGGTCGGGTCCAGTAATGGGGTCTGGGTGTCCGTACGGATTCGGGGCAAGGAATGGTTGTTTCGGGTTTGGGTTGGAACTGGATCACATTGTAGAGGAGAGGACCACAGACCAGCAGCGGTTGATTGGAAGGAAAAATAAGACAACCGTACGATATCGGAAAAAATAAATCAGAGCCGTTAATTTGAAGAGGCCTAATCGCCAAGATTTTATGCGGGTAATCGCTTCATTACAAGTACAACTGTACAACCTCACGGAAACGACAATTTTTGTTTTGTTATTTTTTTTTTGGTTGAAGGTTTGAATGCGAACATTTAAATGGATATTTGATTTAAAATGTCACTTTTAGTTTTTAACAGCGGTTAGCGGTTAGAAAATTATTCAAAAAATCTATATTATATATTAAGCTTGAAGCTAAAAACTCTCATAGATTCTTTGATCACCATTCTATTTTAAAATTTTTAGAAAAATTCTAATTTTTTCATAATATGATTGGTCCTATCATTATTTTTCTTTACATGATT
>JXTC01000287.1:326604-337490 GCA_002914845.1 Trema orientale
AAACATCACGTATTTACACACTTGAAAATAGTTCTTAGTTGTGTCATCTAGATCAAACAGACATTAAATAAAAGCATACGTACCCTAACAACAAACAGTCATAAAAATGCATGCCAACGAGACCAACTGCAATGCCAAGATTACGGGACACAACTATTATATATATAATAACAACAAATTGGAATTAGTTGAAGGATACAAATAATCTAACTTGTAGATTTGGTTTAAAAAATTACAGAGAATTATTTGGAAATTAGGAAAAAAAAAACAAACAAACTTAAACGTAACAATATTATAGGTTCAATATAAAAAAATTTTAAAAACTTTAACATAACAATTTTATAGGTTTAATGTATTACAATAAATATATAGTAAATATATTAAGATAAGGACAATTATTTGGGATTTAGAAAAAAAAAACATTAAACTTAAACGTAAAAATTTGTACAGATTCAATGTAAATAATAAAGTTGATATTAAAACATATCTTAAAATATTAAATAAAGAAAAAGAGTTAAATTAGAGAAGAACTAAAATTATTTGGGAATTAGGGGAAAAAATTAGACATTTAATGTAAATAAATTAAAAAAATTTTAAGGCACGTTCATTGTAAAAAAAAAATTAAGAAAAACTTTAATGTTAAGATTTTATAGGTTTAACGTAGTACAATAAATATAAATAGTAAATGCATTAAGATAAGGACAATTATTTGATAGAAAAAATTATAATAATAATAAAAGAAACAAACAAAATTAAACCGTAAAAATTATTATAGGTTCAATATAAATAATAAATTTGATATAGAAACATATCTTGGTCCACGTGCATTTTGGCATTAATAATTTCAAATATTAAATAAAGAAAAAAAGTTAAATTAGATAAGAATAATTATTTGGGAATTAGAAAAAAAAAAACTTAGACGCTCAATGTAAATAAATTAAAAAAAAACGTTAACATAAGTTCAATGTAAAAATAAACAAAAGAAAAACTTTAACATAATAATTTTATAGGTTAATGTATTATAATAAATATAAATAATAAATGCACTAAGATAAAGATAATTATTTGGGAATAACAAAAAATTAAAAAAATTAAAAACAAACAAACTTAAACGTCTTGGTCCACGTATATTTAAACAAACTTATACGTAACAATTTTTTACATTAATAATTTACAATATTAATTAAAGAAAAGAGTTAAATTAGGACCAATCATAATATGAAAAAATAATAATTAAATTAAGAATATTCTAAAAATTTTAAAAATAAAATATTAATCAAAGAGGTTATCAGATTTTTTATATTCNTATATATATAGATATAAATATGGATAATTATTTAGTAGGTATTTTTTTAAAACTATTTATAAGTATTTTTCTTTTGCAGCCGTTGGATCGTTATTTAACGACTACTATAATTTGAGTAGTTGTAAATAATAATAATAACAACAATAAATATACATCACTAAACATGAAAAACTTTACTTTAATCAGATTTGGTAACAGCAAAAGAACAAGAAGAATGAACCCAAAATTGCATAAAAATTCTCAGAACAACAATTAGAAGACAAGGATTTTGATCAAGCTTCTTCAACTTCATTTAAAAAAAACATATGTAGTTGTTTAATTGCCTGCTTAGCAAGTTTGAAATTGATATCAAGGGTAAAGAAATAAATGCAAACAAAAGCAAAGGCAAAGATAAAAGCAGTAGCTTTGTATATTAGTAGTTGGTCAAAGCCACTTGTGGAAAAGACCTCTGTTCCTATTCATTCCCCCCCCTTTTTTTGGCTTTAACTATTCATTCCCCATTTGGTGGTTAATAATAGTTTGCTAAATACTAGGAGTCAAATTCTTTAAAGAGGCATCAATATTATTTTTCAAAATAAATATACACATTTTAGCAGCAAAGACTTTGCAACCCCAAGAAGCTTCAGGTCCACCCCCTATCTGTATTTCAACTATTTGATTTTTCTGCTCTCATTTTCACCTTTGCTTACCCTCTTTGGCTTCTCAAACTCCATGTCATATATTTCTCTCTTTTTTTTTTCTCTGTCCATATCTTGGAAAATATATCTCTGATCAAAGAAAACGCGCTATTCGCTTTCCAGTAGGATTATCTGATAAGATTTCCTTTTTGCATTTTTTATTGTGACTAGGATTTAGGAGCCGTCTCTTCTTGAGTTTTTATTTCCTCTAGTGTTTTATGTGATAGTTTCGGCAACTCTTTTGAGTTCTTTTCTAGTTTCTAGCCCAAAAGGAGAAAAGGGCTTGTGAGTTTGTGGTTGCTTAGGACAAGGGAGCTTGGATTGAGACCTTGACTGGTTTGTTTGGTTTCTCTTGGGATTTTCCTCATCTGGGTTTTTAGTTCATTTTGTTTCTCGTGAAATTTTCCTCATCTGGGTTGTTGAGTACCCTGACTTGTTTGTTTTGTTTCTTTTGGCAAATTCCTCATCTGGGTTTTTGAGTTTTGAGGTTGTTCTAGTACAATTTTGGTCCGTCTCGACTACACAAAAAGGGGTTCAAGAGAAAGGAACACTCAAGTGTTTGGTAGAGTTCTTATTTTATTTCTCATAAATATATTTTTATTTTGCTTAGGTTAAGCTTCAATTATAGGCTTTGTGTAATACTTTTATCCATCTTTCCATTTCTCAATCTTCCTCCTTACTGGCCTTTTTTTGAATCAGTATTCCAAATTGGTTGCTTGGAATCAATTGCTTTCCTTTTTTATTTTCCCTGCTTCAAAGTCTAGTCTCTTTGTTAATGGTCTGAACTGGTGGGATTTGACCGTTGTTTCCAAAACAGCTAGTCAAGTTCTCATCCTTACCCAATTGAATTCATATTCTTCTGAATAAGAAATAGGCAAAAGTGGTCCGGGTTTTTTCTTCGGTTTGAGTTTCGGGTTCACTCTAGGCTTGGTGTTAACTATCCTCTTGATCTTTTATGATCTTCTGTTTTCTGAAATGGAAGATTGCAAATCTGCTATCTCAAACCCTGAAGGAAAGCAGCATATGATGGCTGCAGCTTTGCACTTAACCAAGGCCTTAGTGGCAAGTGATTATCTCACAGATGACTTGAAAAAGATCCTCACTGATCTTGACTCCCACTTGTCTGCCATGGGAGTAATTGTGGAAAGCAAAGGTGGGGAGTTTTTCGAATTCGAACAGCGGCTCAAACACGCCGAGGAGAAGGTGGCGAGTTGGAAGCCGAATCAGCTGATGGTATGTAACTCTGACCCTATTGAAGCTTCTGAAACCTTTAAAGTCGTTGATGAAATCCACACCTTGATGGAAAGTCTCAGAAGCTTGGCAGCAGATGAGAGTGGGAAGCCAATGGAGCTTCTTCAAAGAGCAGAAAGTCTTCTTCAGACGGTGATGTCAAGGCTGGAAGAGGAGCTAGTCCACATTCTTCATCAGCACAAGCAGTACTTTGAGCCCGAGTACATGTCATTCCGTTCTTGTGGATCAGATGTGGCGTATGATGAGTCCTTTGTTTCGGTCGAGGAAGAACCACAGGATGAAGCATCGCGAAGAAACAGCAATGGCGACGAATCAGAGGATCATCTCGTTGATTTGGTCCATCCACAAGTAATCCCTCATCTCAAATCCATTGCCAATCTGATGTTTGCTTCCAATTATGCTCAAGAACTGTGCCAAGCTTTCGTCAAGGCTAGAAAAGAAGCCTTGGACGAGTACTGGGATAGCTTAAGCATGGACACATTCACCATTGAGGACGTGCTCAAAATGGAGGGGAAAAGCTTGAACTACGAGATCAAGAGGTGGATTTGGATCATGAAGATCCTCATCCGGGTTTACCTTCCAAGTGAAAAACGGCTCTGTGATCAGATCTTAGGGGAGTTTGGATCTTTTAGTCCACATTGCTTTGTGGAAACGTCAAAAGCTTCAATGTTGTACCTATTGAATTTTGGTGAAGCTGTGGTAATGGGAGCTCATGAGCCGGACAAGTTGTTTCGATTGCTTGACATGTATGAGGTTCTGGCAGATCTTCTCTTGGACATAGATCATTTACTGTTGGAAGAGGCAGGATCGGTTATCCGAATCGAGTTCCACAAGCTTTTGGCAAAACTGGGAGACTTCTCAAGAGCAACATTTGCTGAGTTCAGATGTGCCATTGCTTCCAAAACATCAAACACTCCTTTCCCTGGAGGTAGTATCCATCATATGACAAAGTATGTCATGAACTACATCAAGACCCTTGCTGAATATGTTGACACACTCAATGTCCTTCTCAAGGATCAAGTTTCGGAAGATCCCAACTCAGTTTTCGAGTTGGAGAACTCACAGGAGGGTGGCTCATCTTCGACTTCTTGTCCCACAGCGGGCCATCTCCGATCAATCGCGTCAACTCTAGAATCCAATCTCAACAACAGAGCTAAATTGTACAAAGATGTTGCTTTGCAAAACGTGTTCTTGATGAATAACATCAACTACATTGTCCAGAAGGTGAAGAGCTCTAAACTCGGACTTCTTTTGGGAGATGTTTGGATCAGAGAGCATATGGCCAAAGTCCAGCAGCATGCCACAGGTTATGAGAGAAACTCATGGAGTTCTGCTGTTTCTTTACTCAGATCACATACTGGTAGCTCTCTACCGAAGGCCATTTTCAAAGAAAGGTCTAGGAGTTTCAGTGTTGCCTTTGAAGAGGTTTATAGAAACCAGACAGCCTGGTGTATCCCAGATCCACAACTTAGGGCAGAGCTTCAAATTTCAATTTCAAATAAGGTAATTCAAGCATATCGGAGTTTCACCGGGCGAAACTCAAACGATGAGAAGCATATCAAATACACTGCTGATGATCTAGAAAGCTTTCTATTGGATCTCTTTGAAGGGTCACCAAGATCATTGCAAAATTTCCGCAGAAGATGATATTTCAATTTGTTTTACAGAGTTGTAGCATTCTTTTCTTTTTTAGAACAGTTTTCTCCTGTTACTCTCTAATGATTGTAATCTATGTAAATGGTTAGTGTATTTCTCATATGCCTGCTGTCAAAGATTCTCATTAGAGAAGTTCTGATGTTGTGTATTGTTGTTTTGGCAACATGTTTATTCTTCTGTGAGAATATATAGATATATCAGTTGGTTTTATATGATTTTACATTTTGGTTCAATTTCACTAGAACTGAGATGCTTTTCCAGTAACTTTCTTTATGAGTTATGCTCTATGACTATGTGTTCTTCCCATATCAGTTCATTTTTCTGATTTGTATATGGACCAATGCCAAAGCATGTTATTCCACCCTATAATCTAGTCTTTTTCTGAGACCAGAACTTGAATAATTAAGTACTAGATCAATACTCAAAAAATTTGCCGGCCTAAGAAACATCTAAACATTTGATTTTTTTATTTTTGGCCCAGTATAATAATATACTTACAAGCAGGAATATCTTTCATGTACCTTGAGATCAGTAAAAAAGGATCTAATTTATTTTGTCAACTAATGTTTTGCTCTTGACTTGGATTGACTCAAACACAGTCCACAAACGTGCAGATAACCCACTTGCCATGTCCTTTTTGCTTGAATTTTTCATAGTACATCATTCATGCACCCATTAAATTTGGTGAGGCTTAAAAAGTGATGCTTTGTTGTTGGTCATTTAAAGCAATTGGCTGGCAAATAAGCCAACATGACTAATTCTTATGGCTGAGGAAAGACGCACGAATTTGAAGGCTTTATATTTCATTTTCTTGTTGAAAAGAAAATCTAAGGTTTTATGGGTACTAGGTACATAGTACATACAATGTTTGGCTCTCAGGAAAATCAGGCACAATGTTGTCATTTGAGTCTTTGAGATGGTACAATGCAAATAACCATGTGAAGTCATTGTTTATCATTTACTTTTCTTTTCTTTTAATTATTTTTTCTGTTTTTGTCCTAAGACATTGTTTATCATTTTATCATTTAATAGAAAATTTAACCATCTGGCCTAGACACATTTGACCAATGCCATTACATTGGCTTCCAGACGATGGAGACTTGACTTTATTATATAATTTTAGAGCCTCCCTTTTATGACCCTTCTACATTTTCCAACAAACCAAAAAAAAAAAAAAAGAGCAATGACATAATTCCTTACGTACAATTAAAGACATAATGTCAAATATCAAAAGGGGACTTCATTAAAAAAAAAAAGAAAAGAAGAGAGAGAAAAACAAAATGAAACCTGAAAGGGTGGCAATTTATGTGGATTGCAAAATGATCCACGTGTCACTCGCTTAATGAAACATTGTATAGACAAATGCGTCAAAATTCATGTAAACAATATAATTATTAATTTACTTATTTTTTAATTAAATTTGTACGTATTAACAGAAGTTAGCTCAATAATTTTACGTTTTTCATCTTGTTTACATAAAATTTGTAAAAATACTTTTCATGAAATAATTATTTAATATATTATGAAATATTAAATAATTTGATAATAAATAAGTAATTAATCAAACAATTTGAGTCAAATTTGGCTCAGTGGCTCAGTTAAATATGCAAGATATTGAGTTGTATTATCATGTCATGTTCCAACTTGCCATTCCTTTAGGAAAGTCTTTTTTTTCCTCCCTTTTTTCTTCTCCCCAAAACATCAACAAAATCTAATAAACATGAATCATGGATTTTATTTTTTAATTTTTTTTTTTTGATAAAACATGAATCATGCAATTGGTCATAAGATTTTGGTAAGGAAATTATGTGATTTTAAAATTTGATGAATAAAAGGCATCCTTATGGGAAAAATCGTTCAAGGAAATGATTTGGAGAGTTATGGAAAGAAATTAAAAATTGGTTTTCCCTTCTCAATTTGTGCTCTAAGGCTACCTTCATTGATCTGTAAAAAGAATGAGTAGAAAGAGAATAAAAGGAATAAAAAACAATGAGTAGAGAAGGTTAGGATTCATTTTCATGTGTATATAATTGGTATATGAAAACATGAAACAAAAAGTTTCACGTTGCATTTCTTCTCTATTACATATTAGTAAACATGCCCTAAATGTGCAAGTCAATATATGAATAAATGAGAAAGAAATCCTCATGTTTAGTTTTATTGAATGGAATAAGAATTGTATTGAAATTGAGAATTGTAAAGGAATTAAATTAGAATATTAAATAAGGACTGTAAAAAAATGGAATTAGAATAAAACTTGAATGATATTATTTATTATAATTAGTTGAATGAAATAGAATAAATATTATATTGACAAAAACACTTTTATATTTTAGAGTCCTTGTAGGGAAAATAAAGTAGTTAAGGATTGTAGAATTATTATCCTTAGCTATCGAGAAGAAATTGTGACTTGATGGAATGGTGATTCCAAGTGAATAGTAATTCCTTTGTCTAATTCCAAATCAAACAATAAAAAGTTCGTTGTACACGAATGAAAATTCTATTATATAGTCCACTCAAACAAATCAAACATCATTCATATTTTATTTGATAGAATAGAATTACAATAGTAATAAAAATCGTAATAGAATAAAATTAGAATAGGAATATGGGTAATATTTTATTGTATACTTGAACTAATAGTATATAATAGAATAAATATAACATTGATAAAAATATCCTTATTTTTTTGGTATACATGTACGGCAAAAAGAGAAAATTAAGTATGAAATAAGTTATCTAAATAGTGGAATTTTCATCTATTAACTTTTAGGAAAGAATTATGATTCCAAAAGAATGGTTTTTCTTTTTTTAGAGTCCAAAACAAACTTAGAATGAGCATTGGGAAATTGACGTAAGTAGTAGCAATTTGGACTAAAATTATTTTTTTTAGTAGTGTTTTAAAAAATAATTTTTTTAGTAGTGTTACAATATCGTGTGACCTTGTGTAATGGAGGATCACATAATCTATAACCATTGATTAGTCCCAAAAAATTAATAATTTTTTTGGTTACAAATTGCGTAACGAATACTATTAAAAATGTTATTTTTTAGAACTCCTTAGAAAGTCATTTGAGTCCAAATTACTATTAATCATAAGTCCATTTACCGTCATTTCAAAGCTCATTCCACCCAACTAAATATAAATTTTCATTCCCGTTACGAATTAATACATGGATGAGGGAGTACGGATGGGAGGTTTTTCCCATTAGAACTACATATTAAGCTTTTGAAAGTGTTTTTCTTTTTCAAAATCCTGTTCTGAAATCACTCCCCATAGGAAGAAAGTATAATAAATTACTATACAAAGTAGGACTGAAAACTGAAATGACATTCTAAAGTGTGTGCTATCCGAAGGTCACTTTCCACAAGTTCTTTCTGAGATATTTCCCAACGTGTTTTGTGCTCAAAATTCATGCTTTTTAACTTCTCCTCTAGACTTAAAAAATAGGTAATGCTTGCCTTCTTCAGAATTGCCACCTAAAATAATTAATCAATAATAAAAGTCACTTTCCAAAATGTGTTGTTCATTGCATCTTTTATGCAAACATGTTGTGTGGGTCAATTTCCCAAACTTGTAATCAAGAAAGTAGTTAATGATCTTTGTATCACAAATATGAGACAATTAAGTCAATTTTTTCCAAAAAGCCAAACCAGCAGTTTTAACTTGTTCTTTAAGACTTAGAAATTGGGCATGTACCTACATATTTAGCCTTCTCGAGTAGCTGATTATTTATCAGGGGGAAAAAAACAAAGACTTCCTTATCAATTTTCCAGAAATAATTAAGTATCTTTTGACTAATAAGGCTCCTATAATCCCCATTCAGTGTATTGATTTCTTCTGCTGATCATAGATGCTTGATGAGTAGCATCTTAAGACCGACTACTTTTGCTAATATTAGTCAACAATACGATGCACAATTATGTCTCTGTACACTGAACAATACAGCACAATGGGCAACTACTATGAACATATTTTTTTCCAACTTTATGTACAAGTCCTTCCAAAATGCAGGGTTAAAAAACTATCTCCACAAGAAATTTTAGCAGCCATATCTGAACAATCACAACTCACAAGCACCCTTTTCATTTACAGACCAAACAACCAAAGAGATTAAGACATTATGCAGCTCTTTACAATTCTAGATCAGAGATCCTGTAATCATGTACTGAGAAGGAAGCCTTAAAGGATATCTTATGCTGGATCAGCTAACAATAATGGCCTTATTTTTCCATCAATTGTGACTGTCCATATAAGTCAATAGCTTTTCACAAGGGCTATACAGAACTAATTTCATATTATTCGAAAAGATCAAGATGCATCCCAAGAATCAACCCAATTACCAGACAATTTTCTGTGTCCCCCACATGCCATCATATCTTTGACAAGACGGGGCTCTGCCGTAGAGTAATAAGATACCATCAACTTTTAGAACTTTGAATGGGAACCGAAAGAATTCCCCAAAGAAAACAATTTTTTTCTTCACCATGTTATGTTGGGTTTGATAAGCTAAGATGTGACACCAATGAGGATAGGTTGAATAGTCAGGTCCATCATTTGAGGTCTCCCATTCGAACCCTCGTAGGGCCTGTCAATCAATATACTGGTTTCATGCTTCCAAAGATCGTATGTTCAGCAGGAGGACCACTCAATATTGGTTTGGAAAAAAAAAAAGGCAGCAAACTTGAGATATGCCAATGTTTTGTCTGAAATACTTGATTGAATTCTCTATAATCTCTACAAATTACAAATATCAGTATCACAGCTGTTTGCATTGCCTTAACATATGCATCTAGCTAAAATTTACTAAAACATCTACTTCAGAAATTGAAGTGACAATGCAGCATCTCAAAGCAAAAAGATGACAGAACTAGGCTCGATCAAGGAGACTGAAATTATGTACCTATTGAATGGTGTTTGTGATTGATCTACTTTCATGACATATCAAATGAATTACGTAGCATCCATATTTTAGCCAAAAACTTTGCAGACTACACTCCCGAAATTAACTTGACGTGATATAGCGAACAATTTGGAGCGGAAAGTTCATATAAACGACAAGAATCCACAAAAAAGGACGACGGTTACTTTAGTATCCATCAAATGAATCACTTGTGTCTAGCTTTAGCCAAATACAGTTCAGAATTCGCACAAAAGTTCAAAACCAGTGCAAAGGATAACAGCAAATACCTCTTAACATGCAACTGCTAGCTAAAACAATCAACATCTGGTGCACTGGTACATGTCCAGTAAAAATGACATGCTAACATAAATTACTGCTATTTATGCCTGCTTTCTCACCTCCAGTAGGTGAATAATTAAACAAAGAACAATGAGGAGCTAAAGGCCCTTATTCTTGTCCCAAGTATTCATACACAAAAACCTTATTCCCCATGGACTGTCTCCTTTTTGCTTCTTCACATGCCTATGAGCTGCAACACTTGACATTTTAACGAAACAATGCCCCATCAAACCAGTCCCATAGCCTCTGCTATAATTGGTTTCCTAAATTAATTCGAGGAATGAAGAATCCATTATCTGATTGTTTAAGCCGCACATAACAGATGCTCAAGCTCAAGGCTTTTGGGAGAAAAGTGGCTTGCTTTTTACAAATTTTACAATGTTATGAACCAAGCAGACTAAATGAAATGGACGTAGAATACGAACCAGCTGGTGTAAAGAGTATGAGTTGCAAGACTAAACATCAATTTTACGATGTACACTGATAATTAGTGGCTTTAGCATCAAACTTCAATGACATAGATAATATTTCTAGAACATCAAGAGGTTCAAAGAACATTCTACAATGAAAACTTCAAGCACAAACCGGGTCAGGAAATAAAACAATACACCCAGCATTATAGACACTGGAAGAGCTGGCAAAGCTTTCTGGTATACAGCCAGTAGCACCAAAGTGACACCGAGACCAGCTATAATAGCAAGATAACATGCATAAACCGTCATAAAGTCATACATTGCTGCCCTCCCAACCAAC
>JXTC01000287.1:337519-356083 GCA_002914845.1 Trema orientale
TGATTGCACCAGATGAACCCAACCCAATTCCCTCCAGCACCATATTCTCAGTTGACACAACGTTTTCTTGTTCAATCCGCGGGATGTTTATTCTTTGTTCAAGTAATGGAGCCGCAAGCTCTGAATTTCTCTCCACAACTTGCCCTTCTTCCACTCTCACCAAGCTCGGAACATTACGCTCGCCGAGATTTGAATTCGAATTCGAATTCTCATCTACATTCAAATTGGAGCTTATCCCATGATTCTCACTTCCAGCCAAAACAGAATCTGCACTTGAATCAGAATCAGCCCCACTATTTGAACTATCATTCCTCCTATCTCTCCATACCCTCCTTTGAACCACACCAGAGTCATTATTTGTCACCGGCCGAGCCTCATAAACCAAAGCAGGGAGATCTTCATCTCTAGATATCGCAAGCTCAACTAAGATTCTTAATGGCCCAACAGGCAATAAAACTGCAGCAAGATCATACAGTGCCATGGCAACTAAGAGCACCCAAGTAGTCCATTCAGGCAAAAGAGTAAACCAATAAGCAACCAACATTCCAATAACAACTAAATACCCTTGCGTCACAAAAATTGCCATTTTTGACATGAACACAGCCAAAACACCCACCACAGCAAAATTAAACAATGCTACCAAAAATGTGACACAATCAATAGGGATACCAAAATCTTGAATCAGAAACACAGCGATCTGACCACCCATAAACATCAAAACAAGAAAAGAAGAAAAACCCATGTAGAGTTTCAAGAACTTGGTGCATCTAAGGTAGAAAAGGAGGACAAGAACGAAGGTAACAACAGTGACAACGGCCACAAACACAAGAGAGTTCAAAAGGGCACCTACGAATTTGTCCCAGGAGGAGTCTGAGCTCGACTCGGAGTAGGCCATGGTGGCCATTGTGCTGAAATTGGCCGAGGAAGACGAAGTGTCTGAGCTCAGAATGGAGACCAAGAGAACCACCATGAACATGCATATTGAGACGGGGGTTATGATTCTGATAAGCTCTTCGCCTAAGGTTTCGAGAATGGTTGAGGGTCTTTGGTTTTGGGCCATTGGGTGTTCGAGAACTGGATCAAATTTGGTTCTTGGAGGTGTTTTGGTTGATGGGTCTTTCCGATTTGGTTGGTTGGGATCGTTGGGTATATTCTCAGAGGCAAGAATTGAAAGATTTGGAGGTTTGGGTTCGTTGACCGGTGGCTGCTTAGTACTGTCGAATGAAGTCTGATGATGACAAAGGAGTTTCAACCGTTCATCTTGGCTATACTCGAATGGTAAAAAACTCTTTCTTTCTTTCTTTTACTTGTCTTCTTCTAACGCCATAAATCTCAATAATAATAATAATAATAATAATAATAATAAAATGAATAAACTTTTTTTTCTAGGTCGAATTGATAAATTATTTGTTTCTTCTTTGTTTCGCTGTCATATAAAATTCCCTAAACCTTTTTTTTTAAAGGAAACACTAATTCCTGAAAATATCGAAATGTATTAATATATATAGTACATGATATTAAATCTTATGTTTAGTATATGTTTTTTCCCATTTTATAAAGTATGCGGGTCTTTCTTTTATTTTATTTTTTCATTTTAGAGAGAAAAGGTTGTCGAGCCAACTAATCTTGATGAAATAGTTCATATAGAGGAAGGGATAATATATAAAAAAAAAAAACAAAAACACAGACTTTTTCATTTATATCAAACTAAACCTTCAATTAACATTTTCCTAATAAATAAGAATGGGTCCACACCTTTAATCAAAATTGGAGATTTAGTTATTGAAAAATATAATTTTACCCTTTAAACTCATAAAATATATAATAAAACTAATAAATATTGAAACCATTTATTCTTGTCTTACTTTAAAAAAATAACTGAAAATAATAATTATTAAAAATCAAAGAATTTCTTCCTTTTTTAAAAAAAATCATTTTAAGTGAATATACTAATTATTGAAACTAAAATGAGTCTAAATTATTCAAAAAAATTAAATGTTAAAAAGAGAAAAAGAATGAGAAATGTTTTTATTTTTAATAATTCTTATTTTCACTTAAAATATTTTTTTAAAAAAAGAAAAGCAATAATAATTGGTTTCCATGTTTATTATTTTTAATATATGTTTTATGAGTTTAAAGGGTAAATTGTATTTTTCAACTACTAAAGTTTCAACTTTGACTAAATATATGAGCCCAATTCTATTTGACATAAAAATGCAAATTGAATGTTTAATTTGATATGAACGAAGAGGTGTGAATTTTTTTTTTTGATAAAACACAAAAGATGGTGGGTTTTTTTAGATATTATCCATATGTGTAAATGTATATGTATATATATATATGAGGAATGCTAAATACACTATTTTTGTTATTCTTTTTTATATTTTACAGTCTCATAATCTGATATGTGGACTCTACTATCCAGTTTAGTATTTTAATAATGCAATAAACTAATGTGGAATCCACGTGTCAAGTCGTAAGACTGAGAGAATACAAAAGAGTGTATAAGAGAGAGTGCAACTAGTATTCTTTATATATATATATATATGGAAGAGTCCTCCATATATATATATATATATATTTGTCATTTTATTAGAAAATAAGGTGTAACTGAAGACAAGGGTATGTTTTTTTTTTATTTTTTTGTTTTTTTTGAGTTTTTGGCATGGTTACCCACAAAATTGTCGTGGATTGGTAATGTAGTCCCTTAACATTTTTTTTGGTAATTAGATCCCTGAATTTGTAAATCCGTAGTAATTAACACCAATCTATTAATAGATGTTAAATTTTTAACAGAGGTGGTCACACGAGTATAGGTGAGACATTTTTTAAAAGGCATAATTGGCATTTTACCGCATGAAATATGATATAATATATGAAAAAATTGAGAATTTTTAAAAGAAAATAAAAAGCTTAAAATTTTCATGACATAATCCAATTACTTTGAAAATTGGGGAATTCATTTTTGTATTTGACATCGTCTTGTTAATATACATGTATGGGCACCAATCTATTATTTATATTTTTTAACCTATCTATAGGTATTATTTTGGCCAATTAAAATTGGTCACATATGCCTTTTTATGGTAAAAGTTTGAAAGAGAAAAATATTAAATAATGAGTATATATTTTTATTTATTTTTTTCAAACTACTCAAATTATATATCCGTTAGATTATGATTAAACAACTAAAGAAATTACCCGTAGATAGGTAAAAAAAAATACCTATTAGATTAGAAACCTATATATATATATATATACAAATAACTAATCCAATAAATGAAAAGAGGAAAATATGGTTAGCGTGATCTTTTTCTCGCAGATTTTACTTGTAGCCAAACAATGCCATCTTCAAGATGATGATAATTTCAGACAAAAAGTAAACAAGAAGTACAAGACATCCTAGTATAATCAATCTAATACTCCATCTTCGTCTCAAATGATTTAAGACAAAAAAAAAAAAAGTTCAAAATGCCAATAGGAAAATATAATCAACAGTCAAGTTTAAGAGGAAAAAAATCACCAATCTATGAAATCTAGATCTAATCGATAAGTACATTTACACAAAGATGGAAAGATAGAGATCAAACCATCGCCCTTGTCGAATAGGCTAAAAAGCTTCCTTGAAATCGGAGATCCGTTCATACTGTGTTGATCCACCATTGCTCTCTTAATATTCTTCTTTTTATTTTTTTTCCCTCAGAAAATCACACCTTTCTCTCTCATTTTCTATTTTCCAAACAAGAAAAATGAAAATATCAAAGTCCAATTAGTATGAACCCAAATTACTGATTTTTTCTCTTAATTTTTTTCATATGGGTTTGAACACTTTTAGTTAGAGATGTAAAGTGGGTCGGGCCAGGCCGAGCCATATTTGATAAGTTCACATGGACTTTGTAGTGGGCCTAGACCCGTCCTGCATAAAATGTGGGTCGGGTCGGTCCGACCTATATTCCTATTAAGGGGCCCGACACAGCCCATAGACCCAAATATGGGCTGAATATGGGCCATAATGTAAGTATAATTTCTTTGTTGTTTTATACTTTAAAACATCAAATATGTGCTTATGTGGGCTAAAATATAGCCTAAAACTCATTTATATGTTTTTAAATTTCGAATAAATTGAAAATAAACAAAAAATAAGTAAATAAATAACATTAAAAGTATATAAATAAAATATTTAATTAAGATTTTTTAAAATTTTAATCAAGTAATATATTTAAAATTATATATAGAATGACTAAATATGGGTCTGATGTGGGTCGACAAAAATGTGAGTCGGGCCGGGCTAGGCCTGTGGACCTATTATTAAGGCCCAATCCAGCTCTTACTATATGTAACGAGCTGACTCACGTTCACATTAATGTGGGCCGAGCCAGTACCGTATTTTTTCTTCGGAATGTAGATCGACCCACAAAGCTCGACCCATATTGACATCTCTATTTTTAGTCAATAATTAGTGGTATATTATTTTTTCATTTGGGTTTGAATACTTTTAGTCAATAATTAATAGTATAAATTTTAATCCTTTTAAATTTTGAAAATTTTTAATTTTTAATTTTCCTCCTAAAATCTTTATATACATATTTCCTATTTTGTACGGTAAAATACCAATTATATCCTCTAAAAATGTCTCACATGATACTCACGTGACCACTTCTGTTAAAACTTTAACACTTATTAATAGATAAGCAATGCTAGATACACACAAAAATCACAATAATTTGACATGCTTTTTAATCACCTATATTTTCAAAGTGGGATCATGTTATGTATATGATTGGTAAAAAAATACATATTACATCATTGTGTGGGACTTTTGTGTATAAAGTTCGTATGTCTCTATCATTTTTCATTAACAGACTGGTGTTAATTGCTACAAATTTACAAATTAAGGGATCTAATTACCCAAAAAATAAAAATTAAGGGACTACATTGCTAATCTACGATAATTTCAGGGATAATCATGCCAATAACCATTTTTTTTAATAATGTAAATGGTAAATCAGTTTCTCTGTCAAGAATTATAGATAAAACTTAAACATAAAAATATTTTGATATTTCAAAATGATGGATTAACTTAAAAAAAAAAATCGTCTTCAAAACTTGTATTATTGTGAAAAATATCGAAACTATAGAATAATCTGAGATTAATATTAAATGTAATAATCTGTATCTTAATTTCCACTCTTTACTAGAAACAAGAGATTGCTAATGTAAAACTAGTTAGATAAAATCACAATATAGTGGATTGCATTGTTGCATAATCAATTGCAGGATTGAAAATTTTACTCGGTTTATTTCGACTATAAAAAAAGTCAATTTCTAATATTCGTAGTAATAAGTCACAAACTTTTTATAATTGTTTTAAAAAGGTGAAAGTTTGGATATTATGAGTTTGAGCAAAAGACTTGTGGTAATTTGAGTGGTTTCCCCAACGAAGAATTATAGAAGTAAAGAAAAGTAAAAAAAAGATGGGCGCGTCTACAGTAGGGGCGTCCCTGCGTAGGGCCCTGTCTATACACCGTTTGATGAGAATCTGTGTATAAACAGATTCCCCATAGATTCTCGTTATTCTCCACAAATTCCCATCAAACGGTGTATAAAAGGTGGCCCTACATAGGGGCGCCCCTACTGTAGCCCTCCCCAAAAAAGATTAGCAGAGAAATTGAAAAAAAAAAAATTCTTTTCCCCCGAGAAAATGAAGACAATTTTTCAGAGTAAAAGGGGTTTTAATGGAAAATTTTAAAGACGAAGGAAAAGATACACACTCTATAAGCTGTCGGACAAATAAAAGCACAAACCAATATAAACGTCCCACGTCACAGCCGTAACGCTTAACAAATATCTCAAAACCTCACCGTCAACCTTCTCATCCAACGGCTATCACAGCTCTTCTCATAATCGAACGGTTCAGATTCCATGTTACATTCGATATAAACCCCTTTCTCTCTCTCTCTATCACTTTCATAAACCCTACCCCGAATGCAATCGGAGCTTTTAGGGTTTTAGTCAGTACCTGAACCCGAAGTGAGAGAGGGAAGGATCGAGCTTTGCCTTCAAGGTAGAATTAGACCAAACCTATCTCATCGCTCATTTCTATTTCGCTTTTCATGATTGAATTCTATCTATTTTCACTCGTTTCTTAGCGATGGTTTCCTGCTTCTATTAGTATTGATTTTTTTTTTATTTTTTTATTTTTTATTTTTTTGGTTGTATAAAGATCGATTTTTTGGCTGTTGGGTTTTTTTTTTTTTGTCTTTTCGGGTGATTCGTATTTTGTGTATTAATACTTGTTTAAGATCGATTTGGTTGATGGGAAAGTGAAGAAAATGGAAATGGAGGTTTTTTCGATTTTAGGGTTTTGTGGTGCTTCCTCTTATGGGGCTGATGAGAAAAAATCGAAGGCTTTGAAATTTGTCTTGCTATTTCCTTTGTGTGCTGATTATGCTCTTGGTTTTGTTAGTCTTGGTATTACGATAGAGGAGACAGAGAGATGCTTTTAAATAGTTATCATCTGGACCTGCTTGTAATGGTGAACTTATTGTGGTGCTGTTGTTGGGTTGTCAGTGTTTTTTTTTGTTCCTTCATCGTTAGCATGATATGAAAGTGACATGGACATTGGATGAATGGCTAATATAACCTCTTTTTGCTCCAACCCAGTAGAGAGTGGTTGAACTTATGTTTCATTTGGAACCTTATGGTGTTACAGTGATTGCTGTTTCAACTTGTATTGAAGTTTCTTTTACCTTTGGACTGTGCTGTAGGTTATCGGAATGGCTTTCTTTAGTAAATTTGGGAATATCCTCAGGCAATCTGCTACTAAGCAGATTAGTTCTGAAGTGTATCCCTTTAAGCTCTCTATCACCCAAGCAATACGATGCATGTCTTCGATGGCGAGTTCTAAACTCTTTATTGGAGGTGAATATGCATTTCTTTTTTGACTTTCAAGTATCAGTCTATTCCATAATTCCATTTCGTTGTCGTGTTTAAATTTCTCACAATTTTTATTGTAGGTATTTCATATCAGACAGATGAACAGACTCTGAGGGAAGCTTTTCAAAAGTATGGTGACATTGTTGATGGTAAGATTGTAGCTATTGTAGATGGAGATTATGGGTGTGTAGTAATAGTTTGCTCTTTTTCTTTTTTGTTTTTTTTTTTTTTTTTAATTTTTCATGTGTGTGTTTGTGTTGATGGGGTTTGAGTATTTTGTTTTTCATTCCTTTTCTTTTTTCTTCTTTTTTGCTGGAATACAGCGGTAATATTTGTTTGTTTGCTTTTTGGTAAACGAACACTGATTTACTGAAAAAAATCTTGCAGCAAGAATTATTGTGGATCGTGAAACAGGTAGATCTAGAGGATTTGGGTTTATCACTTACACTTCTAGTGAAGAAGCATCCAGTGCTATCCAGGCTTTTGATGGACAGGTATTTTTCTCTATTTTATCAGACAACATGGACTGATATTTAGTGGTTAATCTCTTTTTTTGACCTTGTGAGTTAAATGGCCGTTATTTGGAAATAGTTGACCTTCCTGACTCAATACATTATTGCTTGAGTTATCTTCTAAATTCTCGAAAAATGTGGCTAACGAGTTACAACTACCTACTTTCAACTCTGTTCTATTGTGCTTTACAAGTTAGGAGATGCGGTCACTACCACTGTTTTTATCTCGAGCATTGTAGTGTTACTTTCACATTATATATCGTCTCTCTGTTTGGATTCATGTCATAAAGACAGTGCCATCATTTTCATTGGCATGTACAATCAATAAAACCAAAATACTAGTGGTGATGCATGCATTATAGGGTTCGTAATTATTGATTTAAATGGAGTCAAATGTAAATATAACTTTCAAACAAAAGACATTTGTTTCTCAACTTGAACTTCTGTGTGTTCTAACTGCTAACTATTAATGGTATCGTTTTACCTCATGTAAGTAATTCTCTGACTCCTGTCGTGGGTGAAACCTTTTCTCCCAGGAACTTCATGGTCGCCGAATAAGGGTGAATTATGCTAATGATAAGCGTGGTGGCTTCGGAGGTGGTGGTGGCGGTGGCTATGGTGGCGGCGGTTATGGTGGAGGTGGCTACAGTGGAGGTGGCTACGGTGGTGGTGGCTATGGTGGTGGTGGCAGTGGCAGCTATGGAGGTGGTTATGGTGGCAGTGGTGGCTACTCCGGAGGTAGTGGAGGCTATGGAGGCAGTGGTGGTGGTGATGATAGCTTTAGAAGTGGAGGAAATTACAGTGCCGGTGACGGCTTTGGAGGTGCAGGTAGTGGTGCTGGCTATGGTGGAAATTCAGTTGACTATGGAAGCAAAACCGGGAATTATAATGTTGCCGGTGGTGCTGGTGGCGCTGATAACTTTTCTGGCGGCTTTGGTGGCCGTGGCGGTTTTGGTGGTGGATATGATGGAAATTCTGGTGGCAGTGAAAACACCAGCCTGGATGATTCATTTGGAGACGAAAAACAGGGTGATTCATTTGGAGATGAAAAACGGGATGATCCATTGGAAGGAAATTACAGGGACGACGACGATGATACGAATGACTTTGCCAAAAGAGCTTGAGAAAAAGAATTATATGGGGAGTGATACATATTGCCTCCTCTGATGTTAAGTAGATTGTTCTTTCTTTTTCTTTTACCCCTTTTTGCTTTAGCCGTTTAGTGTCTCCCCTTTGTTACCGAATTGTTTATTTTATTTTTGGTTTTGGCACTCAGACTTGGACTTTGGATGCAGTGTTCAGCCTCTGCTTCTTTATGATAAAATTTGAAATAATTGTATTTTAAGGGTTATATGACCTGCTGTGTCCTGAAGACGTGCATTCCTTTGGTGAAGTGATTTCTTTTGTTGAACTTTTTAATATAAGAGTAATATAAGCCGTTGTAATCAACCAGTTCCATTGAGTTGTCTTTCGGATTTGTATTTATTCCCTTTTCTGAATGTCTTTCGGTGCTTTTTATGGTTCATTGGAATGTTATACCAACTTTCATAAAATGTTCCAAAAGAAAGAATGTAAACCACTCAGGTCTTTGTGGTTTTTTGTGTTTGTGCGTGTGGAATGTCTCAAATACTGACAATTAAAGACGCAAGAAAAATGTTCAAAATCGACGTAAATCTGTGCGGTATAAATCAATGAACTCCGAACTCTTACAAGTTTGTAAGAAGAGATGCTCCCAGGAATGACCGATAACACAATTGAGAGAGAAATAAAATACAATAGAGTACAACGGAATTAAGGGTTATTAGCTTGAGATGAATAAATATTCTCTAGTATACACAGACTGCAAAACTCAAAGACTTGTTTGTCTTAATGCTCATGATCGTCCATTGAAAACAGCAGCTTTTGTGCATTCAAAACAACAGGAGAGCCTTTCTTGGTTCTCTCCACAATCTGCTTTATCAATTGTTTCTCTATCTCATCATCAAAATCACCAATCTCCTCTTGACAATCCGAAGTCTCGTTTGATCCGAGGACCAAGGAAATATGCTCTTCCTCTATTCTTAAGTTGTTCCGAAAGAATTCACCTAGCGGTTTCTCTTCGGCTATTGCAGAATGTTCCATGGAACCCATTCTCTCACCATTTTGATTCTCAAACTTAGTGTGACTGAGAAATTGTGAGTAGTGGAGATTTTCATGGACCCTGTGAGGTGAATCCTCTTCGTCTGATTCACTCATCTTCATCAATTCTTCGTGAGCCTCATTGTAAGCATCAAGAGCTTCCCCTGATAAATTCATGACTAAAGGCCGAGATATGGAATTATAGTCTTCTCTAGTGAATGGACTTTCTTGCATCGAGGGATATCTTAGTCGACCATTTGAGAACTCTCCCCAATTTTTATGCTCTGATTCTATCATTCGTATTTTTCTCTGGCTGTTCTGAAGTGCTGTCTCGAGCTCATTTACACGTTCTTCGAGTCTTGATTGAATGATCTCATGCAGACGTAAGCTAAGCTCCTTTGGAGAAACAGCATAGTTTCCGGAGTGATGTGTTGTGGAGGTGCTAGCGCCATCTTCATTTGACTTGCATTTGGCAACAGCTTGTCCTCCGAGCATGTCAACTCTCAACTCGCCTTGAGCAAAATCAGCCACAAAGTCTGGGTCAAGCTGCAAAATTTCCAATCTCCAGTGAACATTTTCTGCCAAGATGATTACCATTTGTAACTACAAAATAATTACTGTCCTAGTGTCTGGACAATGATGCTCTTATTTGTATTTTTTGTTTGATTTTGCCTTTAACTGTCACACTGCAGCCTTGGATAATAAAATGGAGAAATATTAATTTAAACTTGACTGCCTATAGTTCACAAGTCCCACAATCTTCCACTGTATTCTTCCCGAACCAGAAAATGACATACTCTTCAGCAAACTTACAGATGCTACACTAAGTTTTTTGCTTATTCTTCAACCCAACCCTTCAGAGAAGCATACTTTCTTTGAATTGTGAAATTCCCATGCAGCAGAAAAGTCTTAACACATATAGATATATTTACAGACACAATGAAGCTTCACATTTAGTCTATTTACATGAGAAGAACAGGAGAACTGTCAAAACTCAACCACAGGCCAAGTCCTCTCTCTGATCTGTCTATAGATGAGGACCAACTCATGGTTTGTTAACAAGGGTAGATCAAATACATACCAAGGGTAGATAAAATACATACGAATAAGAAAACACATTTGACTTCTCTTGATTCTAGACATGATACTAAAAAGAAACCAAAAGAAAAGAATTTTCCAATTAAGGTTCTTAATCTTAATCCTATGTTGTAGATTGTAGGGAATATGGCATGATAAATACTATAGATGGTAGGTGTATCATGAATGCTATAACTTCAAACCACAAGGTGATGGTATAGTCAAGCCAGCTCGAAGAGTCAATGTAAAATTAAAAATCAAGCAGTAACAACCATAACAAAAACAAAAATGGATATGAAAACGACTTCAATGCTTACCTCAACAACATCAGACAATCTTTTCTGCAGCGTTGTTGCATTCATGTCTAGCCCCAACCTCTCTAGTTCAGCTTCAAGCTCTGCCTCAATTTTGCTCATAGATTCCGAACTCTCCTCTGCTTTCTGTAAATATGAACCTCTATCATCATATCTGGTAGAACTATCAATATTGTGTTCAGAGGAAACCGTGTTCAGCACCCTTTCAGCAATGGAATTATCACATGTATCCTGTGATTCATAATTCTCATTAGCCAGCTCCTTCACCGTCAACGAGTCTTTCATTTCAAGTTCCTCCTGTAAATCCTGAACTAAGTTCTCAGTTTGCTTCAACAACCCCTTCAACTTGTCGACCTCACTTTTATTTGTTACAAAAGATGATATTATGCCAATAGAAATACCGAGACAGAATAACACTGTTCCGTCCAGTGCACCTGATGAGATGGGAGTAAATATTAGGGCACGAACTTTTTCAAAAACAAAGAAACATCACTTATTGAATTAAAAGAAGTGAAGCACTGGAAACCATATCCAGATTGTATTAACTAGCACTTGATTCATATTGAAAGGTTGGCAAATCTAATAGGTGCTGGGTGCTGGTTTTCCCAGATAAGATTTGAGATCAGAAAACTAGAACGACCTTGAATAAATATGTATGCATGAAGTGGCCGCTAAAAAGAATATAAGTCTCTATCACTAGAGCACGTTGGTCCCGAGATGAAAACAAGCACTTTAGGATTATAAGCGAAAAAGAACTATCGTAGAAGATTCCTTGAAAAAAAAGAAAAAAAGAAAAGAAAAGAAAAAGCAAGATACAAATGTAAATGTATGCACTATACATCAACCACTTGCCTAACATACTACAGCAATGGCGCAAGTCTAATTTTGTTTAAACAAGAGATGTTTTTATGACAAGAAACCAAAATCATGATACTTTCCTCAGCAAATTACATTAGGGCGGTAAAGGAAAAAAATAAATCCTTAAATTTCCTCCTAAACAAGGAAAGGTCTTAAGTAAAGCATTGATTGTCATGTTGGTCTAAGAAAACTGTCGATTTAATAAGGGGAAAGAAGGGAAATTCTCTAGGAATGTAATTCTTAGCAATTAAGCTAAAAGATAACATAGATGAAAATGAGATCATACCACCTTGAGAATGGAAGTCTTTTCCATTGTTGAATTTACAGGAACTGCACAATTTTCCATTCCTCCCCTTTCTGGTCTTGGCTTTCGTCTTCTTGGCAGGAGACAGAGACCCAATTTTTGGTAGTGGTGGAACCCCATAAACTTTTTCATTCTTTTCTAAACATGCTTTGGTTCCTGTTTGAGCACTAAACGAATCGTTGTATGCACTGCTGATGACACAGCTTCCATCAGTCACAAACAATGTCCTCATAGTTGGTGTAGATGGTGATGGAAGGGAGCTAAGCACATACTCTTCCATTTGAGCACGTTCTTTGTATAATTGAGCCATAAGGCAACTCTCCAAAGAATTCATTGGTTTAACAAATTGCCCTTGATACCGTTTACTTCTAAGAGAGCTTCTATTCCTCATCAAACCATCGAAACAATCCATTTCTTCATTAGAAGGTTTCGGTGATGAATCAGAACAATTATCACTAAGATTTCCATTTAACCTATTTCCTCGTTCATGCTCCTTAAGGTTTTCATTCCCCAAGATTCCAGGCTGCAAATTTGACACCGAAAGTACATCAAAATCTTGGTAACTTCCCAAGCTTTTGAGCTTTTTGCTGTTCCCACTAGTAGAAGCAAGTTCTGCTCCTGAAGCATCATCGAATGGGCTAATATCTGGAAGTGTCTTGTCGAATGTCCCATCTTTCGCAACATTGCCTCGTAGCTTTGTTCTGTGTTTCAAACTCCGGAGGGGACAGACTGGGGATTCGGGTTTCTTAAAATCTTTATCCCCATATGACAATTGTAATGAGTTATTCCTATCCCTCGAAATATTCTGCCAATACTTGGCCACATATCCAGCACCAGCAGCAGCTGCAACAAGCCAAAAATCCATTTTTCCTCCCGTTTCCAAAGAGAAAACATCACCCTAACTGCAATGTTTACTCTTTATTTCAATTCTCCGCATAAAAAGCCCGGCTCCAGAAACTACCATGAATCCAAAAAATCAAGAAAAAAAAATGCCAGAACTAGGAATACAAAATCCTCTTAAAACTTTTGGGGTCATACGTTACAACAAAGTATGAACTCTAGTTAAAACCATTTGCATATCAGTGAATCTAAAGAGCAATTCTAAAGAACATTTTTTTCTCAGCCTAAATTTTCAACTTTGAAGACACGAAACTCCTCAAGGTGGATTAGGAATTAACGTCAAAAATTTTGAGCTACTTCCCTAGTAGCAACCAAGTTCAGAGACTAATCTCTCAAACCCAGAAACGATAATCAATCAAGTACACACCAAAAGAACAACAACACATCAGAAACAAGTGCCCCCCAACCCCAAGTGATCAAATATCAAAATACCAAGCCTTACCCAATTGAAACTAACCTCATTTCTTCAAAACCCATCAAAGATTAAGCTCCATACCTCATAAAAATCAAGCCACCTATCCCAATAGACCTACAGATGCAATAGAGTTGAGAATCCAGCTATACCCATTTGGGAGCAGCCTTTGGGCTGCAAAACCCATCAATGAACTGAACCCATTTGCCAATTTGAACACACAACGAGCTAAGATACGAGAATAAAGAAGAAGAAGAACAAGGTTAAAAATGGCGGTGCTTTAGGGGAAAAAAAAAGGGCTTACTTTTAAGAATGCTGAGACTTTTGTGAGGCAAACCTAATAAGAGACCCAAATTTCCTGAATCTTAACTGGATTCTCTATATGGAGGAACAAGACCCGTTAGTGTTGCAAATGTTATCTAAACGTACGCCCAATGAACTACGAGGGTTATAATAAGATTTTTCAATTTTTTTGGTACACGATTTTTCGTATTTCTCTTTCAACGTGTGTGTATTTTTGCGGAATGGTCTGCTAACTGCCATCCCTTCCCCTTGTCTTAAAACTAAAACCATATTTCGGGGAAAAAAGAAAACAAAAAACTAAACTAAAACTATATTCCAAAAATAAATTAGGAATTTTTTTGAAAGTAATAAATCTAGGAAGTATTCCAGGAGAATAACAAAAAAATACTGTGCCTAACATCATACAATAATAATATAGGTGGAATCCATACTAGAGATATAAATTATCTACCAAGTACCACAAGCATTATCTAGTACTTTTTATACAACTATTTAATCGAGAAAACGTCATAAAATCATGTTGTATTTCATTTTTTTAATAAGAAAATCCCATTAATTTAATTTTTTTTATTACAAAAAGGCTTTGTAATTTGATTGTTTTTTAAATTGACCTTCTTAGATAAACTAAAGTAAGAAAATTGAATAGAAATAACAAAATTATCCTCAGTACATGGTAGATTTTGATTTATATTGCACTTTTGCATTGTGTTTGGATACATAAATAGTTGTTTGAAAATATCTTATCACTTATAATGTCATTTGAAAAATTAAAATATTATATAAAAATTAGTATAGACAATTCTTGAATTTATTCTAAATTTAAATATATCATTCATTAAGGGTAATTTTGTCATTTTCTATCATTTTCTAATTTTGATGATAAGAGGAGATCGAATTTAAAAAGTAATTAAATTACATGAATTTTTGTGATAAAAAATCAAAATCTTAAGGGTTTTTTCTAATATATTTCTTAAGATATTAGAGGTTTAGTAAAAAAAAAAAAAGAGAAATAAAATGTGTTTTTCTCTTATTTTATTGATTATATTTTATTGAGTTTTTTCCCTTAATTAATTGATAATGTTGATACCCCTTATTTTATTTTATTTTATTTTTTTAATTATGTTGATTTATCAAAGTTTGTTGAGTTTTCTTTTTCCCCTTAATTTATTGAGTAGGCTGCTTTTTGTGGGGATTCTTACCATTGCCGGTCATTGATGACACATCCAATTTTTTTTGCCAAAAGAAAATAAAAAAAAGGGAAAAAAAAAAAGCTATGTCTCATCCAAACAATTCATAACTGAGCAAGAATTATAATTGAGCCAAAGTTAACCTTATCTAGAAAGAAATACAATAGCCCAGTTTGGCTTTAGGCTTTTGGCTTTTGGAAGATGGGAATGACTTTGAAAGAAAAGTTGATGGCTTTTCTTTGTTATGACTCTTTGAAATAATCGCCATTTACAAGAAGGAAAAAACATGCGTTATCAACCACAATCTGATATTATTCTAACCACCACCAACCTTTTCCAATGCCAAAATAAAATTGTAACGCCATCATCATGAAAGAAAAATCGGGCCATTTTCTTTTACTCAATCTCTAATTTTAATTATAGGTACAAAAGAGAAAGCTAAGTGGTGGGGTTTGGAGGGCTCTTATTTGGTAAGTAATATTAGAGAAGGAAAAATAATTTAAGAAATAAAAATGGCACAAAAATAATATAGGACAAGTCTGTAGTAGATATATCTATTAATAGAGCTAAATAAAACATCTGTTCATCTAATGGTTTGTAGAATCAATTGTTTTCTTTTTATAATATTTTTTAAATTGATTTTTATATTTGATCCAATGACTTAAAAAGATTAAGCTCTACCGATTTTCAAAAAAGAGCTCTACCAGAACGTATGAAAAGGACATAAATGAGGGGAGACTTCCAATAATAAAAATAAAAATGACGAGGAGACTTGTTCCCCCATTCATGGATCATGATTATCAATGTGTGCAACTTTGGACCATGGGCCCAATGAGAGGCCCACTAAGGTTTATTAAATACTAATTACGTGGTGGAAATAACAGCTCAATATGATCGCAAATCATTTGCCAAAGCCAAAAAAATTGCTATGCATTTATGATGCTGCTAGACTGCCGCCCTGCCGGTGATACTTGAGTGCAACTTTGAGAGGATTCTTCTTCATTATGTGACATTTATTATCTACTCAGATTTAACTGTGAAAACGATCATAAATTTAGTTTGATTGGTATCACATACTAATATTTAAATTTTACATACAAATTTTTCTGATTGGTTGTTGTGAAAAAAAAAAAAAAAACAACGTTGGAAAAAAAAAATAAAAAAAGCCAAAAACGGGGTAATAAAACCGGGGTAACCCCCAACAAATAACTTATTCTGAACATTCAACATTAAAGAAACATATACATATATATGCACAAGTCAATTTAATCAAAGTCTATTGACAAGGGTTATATTTACCTACAAATCAAATACCTTTTAAGCGTAAATATTTGTGCGTTCTCAAATATTTTTATTAGTTTGAAGTGTGTTTTGATGTAGGATGTTGGGCAGAATTCATTTTGGTGAAGAAATAGTGAAAAAATAGCCAAAAAAGAGCTAAAAAAGAAAAAGGAGCAGAAGCATGATGTAACACTTAAGTACATGGTCTACAATATGTAATATCTTTAGACTCTGTCATGGTACTCATGTCTAACTCTTACACTTGAAATAAAACTGTGATCGAGCAAAAAACTTACTGATGAGCATGACTAGTGATGTTAACACTTTTATAAGTTATAATATAGCTGAGTGTGATTAGTGCGGGACTAATTTGGCCATCCAGTGATAACACTATCACAGCAACAGTGTAGCTAAGCAGCTGTACGTGATTAAAAAGGGAAAAAAAAGACTACAACTAAAAATATAAAGCCACGGATGGCCTATTAGGTAAGCTTTCAACTTTCAATAAAAGAAAAGAAAACAAAAAAGTAAAAGAAATAAATATAAGGCCTGTCAGTCAGATGAAATTTGACTTTCCCTTTAGGCCAGCTGGAGAGGAGAGGCCACATTTTTATGTCCAACCGAATTGTAATGTGTCTTTGAGAACGTTAAGTCTAACTTTATAAACTAGTGTTGAACACGACTCGCTAATACGATTCGAAATTTGCACATTTAACTGATACGTTTGAAATGAAATTAATCTGAATTGACACGATTAATTAATTTTTTTTATCAAAATATATTATAAAATATTAAGTAATGACTCCATTGAAAATATTTTTTAACAAATTTCTTGTAAAAAATAATAAATTAATGAGCTAATTTACCTCAATAAAATAAAAATAAAGTGAAAAAATCAAATAAATAAATAATTGTAATATTTAGAAGTATTGTGACACGTCAGTCTGACTGATATTTTCATTAAACTGATAACCCGCAAGTAAAACGAAATCCGCACGATATTAAATGGATCAACATAAAATGACACGAATTGTCAGACCTAAAACTGAAATGTTGAAAAGGCATCTCCAATACCGAAGATGGGGAGCCTAATGGGAATAGACTAAGTTAATGCAAATCCTTACATTAATTATTGGCGCAGGTTTAAGCCATTTTTGGCTCAAATTTAGACCATTTATTACGTTGTGTCAAGTAAAAGGAAAATTGATCCAAATAGTCTATTTTTGAGACATTTGGACTGTTTTAAACTAGTTTTTCAAAATAACTTTTCTGGACCAATTTAGAAAAATAAAAGTCCAAAATGCCCTTCAATTGTACTCCGTTGTAGTTATATTTTATTATATTTTTTGCAATAAAAATTTGAAAACTGTAAACCCCACTACCGACCCTATTATTGCAAACTCCAATTACACTCTCACCTCTTTTCGACTAAAGTAGCTAACTAATTCAAGTTCAAAAGCAGTGTTAATTACGTAGATTAGTTGACTATCATTTTGTTACGGTTTATCACATATTTGTAAATATCAAATTATGACGTACTATGTCTTCGTGTCATAAATTTGTGACAAATGATCACAATTAGATCTGGATCCATTACGTCGATATAGATCTGGCTTGATCTAGTAACTAACAGATCTATACCCAGTTACTTATACCATCTATCATCTTCTATACTCAATAACCTCCAGTAAGAACAAATAAGTGATCAGGAACCAGAAAAAAAAAATACATACCTCTTTCTCGTAGAATCAATGCAACCAAATGAGACGATGCGAGAGTGAGAGTGAGAGACAAAGACATCGTATGGAGCTACAATGGTCAGAGTTACAGTGGCCGAGTTTGACACAGAGAGAATATGGAGCTGTGGTTGTTGGGATATTTGCCCTAAAAAGCAGATTTTCAATTATACCCTTTGAGTATAAACAACTTTCTCTTATATGCAATTATGATATTTGTTAGATTAAACTGTAGTTTATTTATCTGAAAAAGATTCCATGACTTTGCTTGTGTATAAAGAAACAAACATGATTAAGTGTTAATTATGGAGAGATTTGTTTCTTTATCTAAGTATAAATGAACTAGTTCACAATCTATAAATAAAGATAGAATACTTTATTTACTATAGGTTGTAGTGTTTGTCTATCTCAACGGGAATGATGTGTTTCAAATCATTGAAGTATGTGACTTCTGATAGAAACACTAATACAACATAAACAAGTTATGTGTATTGAACTGGACCAGGTAATATAAAGAATTAGAGTGTCGTAACTCAATTCTTACATTAGCACAAACTAGCTCTTAGCATATAGATCTTAATCCTTGATATTTGATTGGACTTGCTTTCATGGGTTGTAGCCTTTTG
>JXTC01000287.1:356556-387885 GCA_002914845.1 Trema orientale
TCCGTTGCTCCGCCTCTCGCCGCCCCTTCGGGCGATGACGGCCCATAAGTGACGGTGGTGGTGTTTCAACCACCACCACTAAATTCCGTGATTAATTGGATAATTGTTTAATTTGAATTCAAATTTTAGAAAATAGGAAACTATTCAAATTAGATTAGGATAGTTATCTATTTTTGAATTATCCTATTTTAAATTTGATTTATTTTAGGATAATGATAAATTTGAATTAATTAAATAATTAGGATATTGTCTAGTAGTTAATTTGAATTTAAATAGGATATCTACTAATTTTTGAAATTAGATAAGATTTTCTATCTATTTAAATTTTGAATTTAAATAGATAATGATTATTCAAATTAATTAGATATTTAATGAGATTAGATATGATTAGATATTATCCAGTTATTATCTAGTAGTTAATTTGAATTTAAATAGGATATCTACTAATTTTTGAAATTAGATAATATTTCCTATCTATTTAAATATTGAATTTAAATTGATAATTATTATTCAAATTAATTAGATATTTAATGAAATTATATATGATTAGATATTATCCAGTTATTATCTAGTAGTTAATTTGAATTTAAATAGGATATATTCTAATTTTTGAAATTAGATAAGATTTCCTATCTATTTAAATTTTGAAATTTAAATAGATAATATCTATTCAAATTAATTTGATATTTAATATGATTAGATATTTATCCATAAATCATGATAGATTAAATTTGAATAATTTAAATTTAGTAATTATTTTTAATTTAGATATGATTTAAATTTAAATATAGTTTTGAATTTAAATTCGAAACTAAATCTAATTAGATTAGATTTAAATAATTACTATCCATAGATTATTCAAATTCGTAATTAATGAGATTAATTATGATAGAAAAGATTTGAATTTAATTAGATTAATATTCAATAGTTAATTATAATAACTATTTATCTAGTAACTATTTTAATTATAGTAATTAAAATAAAGTTAGAGTAACTAATTTGATTAGTAACTCTACTGATTAATAAGATTAATAAGACAACTAATTAATGAGATTAATTAGGTAATTAATTAATTAGATAGTTATATCCTTTTATAATTAAATATTTTTAATTAATGATAGAAATTTAATAATGATTATATTTCTATTACAATTAAATTTAGATGCGATTTTTATTTAATTATTAGAATTATTTGATTATAATTAGATATAAATACTAGATAAATATGGACACATTATATGATTTATAAGTTTCTAATTAATTAGGATTAATTAAAAGAGTTTTAATTATTTCCTAATTTTAGAATATTGCAATTAATCTTTTCTAAATATAGTTATAGATATAGGATTTCTATAATTAAAAGTAATTATCTTTTATTATCTATTTTAGATCTTAATGAGTTTAAGATAGTATCTTAATGAGATTAAGGTAGGATTACATAAATTAATTAATTCTATAATTAATTAATAATTAGATTATAAATGTGATTTATTTTCTAATTATTTAAATTATTCTAATAAGTCGATATTTTAAAAATATTTGATGCTTTTAAATTTAGACAAGAATTAGTTATGAACTTAATTCTTACATTTAGGATAATATGTTTTACTACATTAATTATTATTTAATAATTATTAATTTGATTAATTTTTATTATTTAATAATTATTAATATGATTAATAATTAATAATTAATAATAGTTAGTGAGATTAATTATATTAATTAAAAGGATAATAATAGTATAAGGATAATTATTTATTTTCATGATTTACAAGGAATTTGGAGCTTGTTTTTAATGAGATTAAAATATTTTAATTATGTGATAACTATGGTAATATTTTGTGCGGTGGTATTTCATATAAGATATTGATAATTATGAGATAATTATGGTAATATTTTATGTGATAAAAGGCATTTTGATAATTATGAGATAATTATATTTTTGCAAAATACATTTGATATGATTGTCATATTGAGGGAGAGGATTTAAAATTTTGTTATTTTTAATCCAAAATTATTTAAACCATTCTTTAGTTTTGAAATGATTAATTTTGAGAAAATTAATGAATGTTTATAAAGTTGTTTATATTCATTATTTGTATTTATAATTATTTGTAAAATTTTTATTCAAAAATGGTTTTATAACTGTTTACTTATTTTTATAAATGCACTTGGAATTTTATTTGATTAAATTCTATTACTAAGAATCTTTAAAATTATTGGTTGAATAATTTAGCGGTTAAAGTTTCTTAGTTTAATTTTTCAAAACTAATGTTTTATAGAGGATTTGGTTTAAATACCATTTTTCAATTATTTATCTTTGGTTGAAAGATTGTTCACTAAATAATTGAACTTTCTTTTGGAAAAGTTTTGCTTGAATGATTTACAATCCACAGACCTTCTTACTTGATCGTTACGTCCTGTGTACTTTTATTGTCTACTTTTAATATACATGAGATGCATAAAATTATAGTCTTAGCACTTTTGCTTTAGACAATAATTATTCGATCATAGCACCATGTCTAGAATAGTATGTCATAATGTCTTAAATTAGCTCATGCTCTTTAAGTCGCATAATTGGATATACATAATTGATTTTGTGGTTACTAAGTAAGTTAGATAACTGGGTAAAATCAGGGTCCCTAAATTTAAAAAGATTGAGTGGGAGCGGGTATGAGATATCCATAGTCTCCATCATTGGTTCAATAGTTCTAAAGATGTGCCTCACTTCAGAATCTTGTTGAGCTCCCGTAGGAAGGTTTTCATCTGGGTATTACTGGTATTGAATCTCTTAGAATAAATTTGCAAGTGGACTTTACATACTGATCTTCTGTAGGAGGCTGTATTGTATAAGAAAATTTGTAAATTGAAATGATGGTTACATACTCAACATAGAATGCTATTAACCTCCCGTAGGAGCTATGTTAGTAATTCTGTGGACCGATAAAAAGGGTAATTAGCAAACTGGAATATGAGATATTTATCTTTTTGTCTAAAGTAAATTGTTCACATTTAACTTGTAGACTCACATGATTACCCGTAGGTAATTTGTGATCTATGGTAGGTTAAAATACTTTGAATATTTGTGACACTCTTAGGGATTCTTACATAAGCATTTAATCTTAATAGATTTAATGTTAAGTATTCTAAATTCTTTTATATTCAGATAAACTAGCAAACTTAGTTGAGTACTAGGAGGATCGTAATTTGCATACTTGTCTATATTTTATCCTTAGTTTCCAAATGACCAATAAAAGCATAACACATAATCTTCTTGCTTGATTATATGTCATTATATTTATGTTTCTTATTTTACTATATATGTACTATAATATCTTGCACGAATTGTCTGCTGATTTTAAATCAGTTACTTTGATTAGTAAATCACAAGAGTTGGTGATTTTGTCAAAGTTCGTTCCTGATAATTTATACCCTTGTTGAGGTATTTATTATCTAACAAAAGATAATGAACACCCTCGTTGAGGTGTTTATTATTTTACTGCAAAATTAAATCGAAACAAAGATGTTTGTACTCGATCGTTTTCCCTATGTATTTAATTGAGAATTAAACTTACAGAATTTAATTGTGAATTAAATTCATTAAATTCAATTATGAATTGAATTTATATTATGACTTTTGTCTAATTGGGAATCTTGTTATTTTTGCAGTTGTGGGAAATTCAGTTTCATAAGCTGGACAAAGTTTCCAATAAGAGGAAAGAGACAAGGGAATACAGTACACGGAGTAAAACAAGGACATTTATGGAGGCATCTTAGCGCTCAAAGAGTTTGAACGATAATCAATCTGAGGATACCTCTACTGAAAAAAGGTTAGGAACTTCTCCCGTAGTTAGATCGTCTGGAAGGCCAAGAAAATCACTTTCAGCAGAGGATACACAAGATTTATGGCTAGTGGACTCAGGATCTAATGCAAATGTCTGCAACGACAAGAAATGGTTCATTGAACCAAATCAATTAACTAATGCTAGTCATCATTTAATAGTTGGAGACAATCAAAGAGTTCGAGTTGAAAGCATGGGTGATGCTTATCTGAAGATCAATGATAGCTCCATGATTGTGAAGGATTGCTTCTACGCACCGGGGTTTAGTATAAATATTCTTTCGATATCGAAGATGTATAAAGAAGGCTACCGCTTCATGTTTGACAAGAAGGTGCACGTCTTCTATAGCAATAAATTGTGCTATGTGGGAGGGATGCAGAATGATCTTTATATTCTGACACTGAAGCCACAAAGTACATCATCTTCGATCATGAGTATTACTGCACTCCAAGAGATGGTGAACGATATTAGAAAGGAATGCAACACCATCGACTGGCACAAGCGACTCAGACACATACCATGTTCAGAAATTCGCAGACTTATGGAGCTGGATCACTTACCTGAAGTAGATATCACCAACGACATAGACTGCGAAGACTGCAAGAAGCCTGTAAAGTACAAGCGTCATCTTGCTGCTCGTCAAGAGAAGGCTCAGGCATGTTTAGAGTGCGTACATGTGCATATCTGCAAACTTATGAAGGTAGTTTCCTATAACAAGCATACATTATTTGTCACATTTGTTGACGAATATTCAAACTTCGGCCAAGTATATCTCCTGAAGAAATACGATAAAGTCCCAGATGCTTTCCATCAGTTTGACAGAAAGATACAGATAAAACACGACACCAAGGTCAAGAAATTCAAGATTGAAGTTGAACTTGGAGATATAGATTCTCTACGTGACCTGCTGAGGCCAACACTAGTCAATCTTGCTATTCCTTATGAATATGCAACTATCTATGAGCATAGTCCTATAGGAGCTGCTGAGAGATACAACATCAGACTTAAGCATACCATAGAGCTGATGTACAAGGAAACGCTGCTGTCGAAAAGGCATTGGGATTATGCTTTGAGGACAGCTTCGTACATCCTCAACTTTACTCCATCAGATAAAGTTGCTTCGACACTTTTTCAGATATGGATGGGCTATGTAGAGAGCTTAGAGTATTTGAAGGTATGGAGTTGCGAAGTATACCCGTGCAAGAAAGCCGGAGATGAAGTTGACAGGAATTCAAAAAAGCGTTTTCTGCTTGGCTATCTAAAGGAAGAGAAGGGCTATATTCTCTATAGACAATCCACCAATACTATCTTCATCAGTAAGAGTGGAGACTTTCTAGAGGATGAGAGAGAAGTCTGTCAAGAAAACGATGAAGAGAGAGCTTATGATCTTTATTGCTTTTCTTAGTCATTTAAGTTGTTGGTTGAACACTTAAATTTTACTTTTATTAATTTAGATCATTTGGAACAATTTTGGGCTTTTAATATGTTATTTTGAGTAACTGCTTTTTGGACAAATGGGAGATTGTTGGGATATTTACCTTAAAAAATAGATTTCCAATTATACCCTTTGAGTATAAACAACTTTCTCTTATATGTAATTATGATATTTGCTAGATTAAACTGTCTTAGTTGAACAGTTTATTTATCTGAAAAAGATTCCATGACTTTGCTTGTGTATAAAGAAATAAACATGATTAAGTGTTAATTATGGGGAGACTTGTTTCTTTATCCAAGTCTAAATGAATTGGTTCACAATCTGTAAATAAAGATAGAATACTTTATTTACTATAGGTTGTAGTATTTGTCTATCTCAACGGGAATGATGTGTCTCAAATTATTGAAGTATGTGACTTCTGATAGAAATGCTAATACAACATAAACAAGTTATGTGTATTGAACTGGACCAGGTAATATAAAGAATTGGAGTGCTGTAACTCAATTCTTATATTACCACATACTAGCTTTTAGCATGTAGATCTTAATCCTTGATGTTTGACTAGACTTAATTTCATAGGTTGTAGGCTTTTGATTTGTTAAAAGACTAACCTCTATGAAATTAGAGGTGAACTCTGGCATATTGGAGGTTATGGCTTATGAATTGATGGGAACACCAAATAGTTAAGGACACTATATATTAATGCCACTTTAGGTTCTTTCAAGATTCATGGAATAATTAAATCTAAGATCTTAGTATTCACTTTGTGAATTAGTTGATAATTTTGTCTAAATAGCTATTGAGAATAAAATTATTGACAACATTATTCCTTGATAGAAAGATGACAACTTAAAGGTAAATAGGTATTGGAGGGTATTACGGTAATTTCACCTATCTAACTATGGCATTGTATAGGGATTCTATGTGTGGTATAGAATACGCTAGATGGATCGATTAATCAAGGTTAATTGATTGAATCTCTATAAAAGGCATGACATCTAATCAAAGAGTACAGTATTGGGCCTTTAATGGAGTGTCCCCTTTACTAATAATATTTATATAAATACCATAATAAGAGTTATTATGTATTTATCATATTATTGGAGCTTAAATTATTTGGATCCATTAGGTCCCTTGTCTAACTCAATAAAGCTCATTAATTGATTGGTGGTATTTGTGAAATTAATTTCATGAAACTGTATAAAATAATGATTCTACACAGAAGTTGATATTTTTATAACTAAGTTACATGAGTTGGACATATTTATAAAAATATATCCAAAGCCCAAATTGGAGAATAAGCCCAGTCCTAGTTGGACTAGGGTTAGCAGATTTGGGTCCCATATATATAAGATATATGAGAGAAAAAACTGCACAGTAACACTAAGTGTGTTACACGCATACCAAGGGAGAGAGAGAGAGAGAGAAAGAGAGAGAAAATCGGCCACCCTAGGCTAAGTGAGAGAGAAAAAGATTTTCTACCATCTCACTGTCTCATCTCACATCCCGGTGTTCCATAGGATGAAGAAGGTGTTCTTGATCGTTCTCCAACGAAGGATTCGACTTGGTGCCCACTCACCTAATCAACTAATAGCAAGAGCATAGACAAGAAGATCTAGGGTTGGAGGTTTGATCACCATCAACGAGGAAATCAAGAAGGAGCACGCTACAAGAGGTAAACCCTAATCTTATCTCTAGGTTTTGTGCATTTAGATTTGATTTATGTTATATATGATCCTGTATATGATATATGCATGTAATATGGTTATGAAAACTATTTTCATATAAAAAATTTTAAAACCTAAATCCGCTATTTTTCCGCTGTGTTCATGATGTGATCATATGTTTTACATAGTTTGCATGCATGTATATTTTTGTCCTAAATATTAGGCAATTCCAGCATGATCACCATTAACAAGGAGATCAAGAAGGAGCACGCTACAAGAGGTAAACCCTAATCCTATCTCTAAGGTTTGTGCATCTAAATTTGATTTATGTTATACATGATTCTGTAAATGATATATGCATGTAATATGGTCATGAAAACTATTTTCATGTAAAAAAATTTTAAAACCTAAATCCGCTATTTTTCCGCTGTGTCCATGATGTGATCATGTGTTTTCCATAGTTTGCATGCATGTATATTTTTGTCCTACGTGTTAGGCAATTCCAGCAGTGGTTGAGAGAAAAAGAGATAGAGAGTGAGAGCTACGATAATGGAAATCAATGAAGAGGGACACAGAGTACAAGTGGAAGGAAAAATGTTGTAAAAAAGTAAAGAGGGAATATATCTGTGTATCCATAGTACACCTAAAAATTATAAATTTGCAGTAGGGCATATTAGGAAACTTGAGTGTTTCTCTTTCCAAAATGAGCTAAAATTGTCAGAAATTCGGTCTAGAAAAGTTATTTTGAAAAACTGGTTCAAAAAAGTCCAAATGCCTAAAAAATGAGCTATTTGCGTCAATTTCCCCTGTAAAATGGTAGGGAAATGGACCTGAACCTGAACAGAAGTATTTTTGACTAAAATAATAGTTATATGAGTGTTTTGAAAAATGACTTTTTTTTAGGAATGTTACAGTATTATATGATATTCGTTTCTAACCTTAAAGTTATGACTTTCTGAAGACTAATCAATAGTCACAAATAGTATGATACCCGTCTCATAATATTATGACACTCTTAGAAAGTTATTTTTTCAAAATACTTTTAAAAAAGTTATTTTAGTTCATATTACTACTATTCGTGTGACATTCCCAGAAATGTTATGCCCTATGGAGTTTGAAGTCCCATAGTCCAAATATGCCATATATGCACTGTGTACCATAGACTATAGAGAATGAAATAACAAAACTTTAACAAAAGATATTTGTGAATTTGTTGTGTATGTCAATCTGTTACTCAGGAAGTTTTAGTTTCCTTTTTTTGTTATTTTTTTACTGTTTTTAATAAAAACTTCCTTTTTTTGTTATTTTTTTACTGTTTTTAATGACTATTGGCAGGAAATCACCATTAACTAGTACATTTGTTTTTTTCTTGGTATATCAAGTTGTTTTCTTGACCAAGAAAAAAAATATTATTTATGACATTTTTAGGAGTTTTTCATAGTCAAAAATCTCTTGACTATAATTTAAAGCATTTTAAACACGGTTAAAAATGTCATTTTAAAATAAATTCACAAAAAAATCATTTCGGCCTTAGTTAGTCCTACCAAAGTCCTTTTCTTAAGCCGATGCGAAGGGCTTTTTAGCCCAAGAGTGATCTTTGATCTCTCTCCTCTAGACCGAACCTCCCCGCAGCAATGAGCTATTTCATCCTTTCCTCTATTCTTTTATTTTTTTAGTACTACGTCTGGTTTACTAGGTGTCTAGGTCATGTCCATTATATGATATGGTATGCGGTATGCCGCATGGCATTTGATGTCCCAAAGTCCAAATAGGCTATATGGACACGTAAAGTGTGCAATAGAGAATGAACACACAAGACTTTAATAAAAAAATGTTTTAGGTGAAACCCTTTCCATACAATTTTTTTTTTTTTTTTTTAGATTAAAAATCCCAAAGCACGATCATTGATATCTCTCCTCTACCCTGAACCTCCCAGCAGCAATGAGCTAAGTTTTCATCCTCTTCTCTATTCTTCTTTTATTTTTTTTAGCACTGCATTTGATTTTATCCTCTGTTTGCTAAATGCCCATATGCTTTCATAACTGTTCAAAATGACCAGTTTCGTTCCAATCATAATTGGGTTATTCCCTGACTACTTGCTTTAAGTTCTATAAAGAGTCTGGAACGATTTCATTGATTTCTTTATCTGTTAATTTGGCTTAGAACAATTAGTCATTTTGTCCTTTCATTTTTACTTTTGATATGAACTTGTCTCCACTTTTAATTTTGTATTCAATTGCCCATTAAATCGTAAAATATTTCATCTTTTGACCTTTTATTTTCAACTTTATACTCAATTGCCCTTTAAATAGCAAAATCATTCATTTTTTGTCCGACAACACTAACATTATTAGAAGACTATTAATATGCAAGGCGTGAATGGTTCTATTCACTTTTAGAGGAAGTTCAATAATTGGAAATCCTACTGCAAGTACACATACTTCTTAAATCTTACTTTTCAAAAAAAAAAAAAAAGTTATAAATAAATAAATTATACCCCTTAAATCTTAACTAAACTGTCTAAACCTTTTCTTTTTCCATTTACACGGTTACTGAATGAGGCTAAACCATTGAGAGGCCCAAATAGCCCAAGGAGTCAATTGGGTCATTGACTGACCAAGTAGCCCAAGTTATCCATCATCATCATCATCATCATCATCTTGATAATCCTTTACCCTAAACCCCCAAACTCCTAAAACCCTAAACTCCATTCTCCAGAGCAGAGCCTCTCTTTCCTCGTCCCGTCTCATCTCTGTCTGCTACTGGCACCATGGCCATGGCGGAGACCACAACCCCTCCCAGAGTGAGCCCCAAGACGGTGGAGAAGGCCGTGAAAGCCCTCCTCAAATGGCGGAATTCCAAGTCCCAAACCCAAAAGCCCCAGCTCCTGGACGAAGACGAGTTCGTCTACCTCGTGCTCACCCTGAAGAAAATCCCACCCAGGGACCGCATCAACGCCCACAAGGTCCCTCTCCCCCACACCCTCCTCTCCGACTCCTCCGAGCTCTGCCTCATCATCGACGACAGGTCCAAGTCGAATCTCACCAAAGACGACGCCGTGAAGAAGATCAGTTCCGAGGGAATCCCCGTCTCCAAGGTCCTCAGGCTCTCCAAGCTCAAGTCCGACTACCGGCCCTTCGAGTCCAAGCGCAAGCTCTGCGACTCCTACGACGTGTTCCTCGCCGACAAGCGCGTGGTGCCGCTCTTGCCCCGGCTGCTGGGGAAGCAGTTCTTCAAGAAGAAGAAGATCCCGGTGCCCGTGGATTTGAGGCACAGGAATTGGAAGGAGCAGATCGAGAGGGCGTGTGGCTCGGCGCTGCTGTTCTTGAGTACGGGGACTTGTAGCGTGGTGAGGGTCGCCAAGGCGTCGATGGGCTCGGGTGAGATTGTGGAGAATGTGGTGGCGGCCGTCAATGGGATCGTGGAGATCGTGCCGAGGAAGTGGGGGAATGTGAGGTCTTTCCACCTGAAGCTGTTGGAGTCGCTTGCGCTGCCGATTTACCAGGCGTTGCCGGATACGAGGTTGAAGATTGAGGGAGTTAAGGCCGAGGTGGTGGAGGCGAAGGAAGAGGAGGAGGAGGAAGGGGGCAAAGGAGTTGGTAGGGATGAGAAGGCAGGGGAGAAGAAGAAGAAGAAGAAGAAGGGCCGGATTCATGAAGTTCGGTATATGGATGTTATTGCTGGTGAGGGCTCTGATGAGGATGAGTTGGGTGGTGGTGGTGATGATGATGATGATGATCACGATGTTGAGAATGATGAAATGGGTAGTGGTGAATTGGGGAGGAAGAAGCGGAAGAAGGGGGGGCAAGTAAAGGAGGATGAGGTTGTTGAAGGGAAGCGGTTGAAGAAGTCGGCGAAGACGAAGGGTGAAGATGAGTTGTCCGGTGTCACGAAGAAGAAGAAGAAGAGAAAAGACGATTCGTCTGTCGAAGTGGTCGAAAGTGGAGAGTCTGGTGGAAGGAAGGAGAAGAAGGGGAGTGTTGGGAAGTTGAAGAGTGGAGAAACAAAGCTGAAGGCTAAGAAAAAAGTGAAGTAGTTGAACGTGACCTTTTAGATCGATTCCGCATAGGAATTTGGCTAATTTTTTGGACTTTTCAAGTATGTTTTTTACATTTTGAGTACATTAGCAGATTTTGTTTTTTTGAGTATGTTATAAAGTTATGGAATTTATGAAAAATTTTGCTTGGTTTATAAAGTATTCGATTACTTGCAATGGTCTTGTGTATCTTGATTATTTGAACCACTTACAAAATGGTTACTTTTCCTTCTTAGTCTTGTGTACTCATGATGCTAATTTTGAATTTCTGGTATTGCTTTTCTGGTGGAGTTTCATCTTTGTTCCTGGTTTCCACATTTTGAGTAGAATGATAGGTTTCCACATTGACGGTAGATGCGTAGATGAGGATTTTTTCAGGCAAAATTGAGTCATAGACAGGTTTTATTACATTCACTTCTGGAAGTTTGCCATGGAAAGTTGAAATTTTCCCTAACTGTGTTTGTCATCAAAACATCATCACTTTAGAACTGAAATAAATATGATTGCTATTTGTTAATCAGCTGTATGGTATTTCAGGATTTCTCCTCTAATTGAGACATGAAACACTTGAAAGGTCTGTAAAGCGAGGGCATTTTTTCTATTTTAATTTCCTCAAACACTGTCATGGTTCCCAAAGAACAGGAGACCTCTCATGTTTCCTCTTTAAAATAAACACAAGTGCATGCAATGCGTAACTACTTATAATCGATTAGGGTATCAAAACTTGCTAATCTGTAAGTGTTTGAATTAGGATATCATCTGGGGAAAAAACAAAAACAGGGGTCAATACTTACCCTTTGCTGACCACTGAAAGCTTGACTTCGAGCTTGTTCCAACAGGTATGACATTTTAAAGACTTAATAAGCAACACTGCACTGTTTGAAGATTTTAAAGTCTGATCTTCACTTTCCACCAAAAGAAGATTGAGTTTAATAATGCCACAACTACTATATTATAGAGTGGAAATGTACGTGAATATTCCCCTATAAACAATGTACATGAATATACAGTTAATATGTAAAGTTGACAATGTGTAATACCGTATCCTTTTCTATTTGGGCTTTTCTTTGTTGACAGTGTACATGAATATGCCCTTATAGGCTATAACCAATGTTCGATAGATATTAGCAACCATACTGCAAAATACAACTATGTTTGGCGCCATGTAAATTAGCAAAGCAGATATGTATTGTTAATAAACATACCAAAATAAAAGAAAAAGAAAGTAACGACGATAGGAATTTATTTATGTATTTACTTATCTTTCTGAAGTCACATAAGGACGATAGGAATTCATTTATGTATTTATTTATTTTTCTGAAGTCACTTAAGGACTAACTTCATGCATTCTTTATGAACCACCGTGCATAGAAAGAATCACTTTAGTTTCAGTTTGGTGATGGCAACATGAATAAATTAGTTGCATGGACTGCTCTTTTTATCATTATATGGGTTGTTTCTCTATATTGGGGTTTTCAGCTGGTGAAGAAGAGGGTGCTCGAAATTGGCCCTCCTGATGACTGGTGGATCCTTTTCAGGTTTATAAATACATAGGAGACTGGAGACATTCTTCTTTAAGGCGGGGGCGGCTCAAGCTTCCAGACAGTGGGCTCAGTCTGACTTACATTGGTGGGGATTCTGGTGAATTTGTTAAGATAATTCAAGATGGGATTGAACATAGTTTTATGATATATAGTTAAAATAAAGAAAAAGACACTTGGTGACAAGTTTTTAGTCCCAACTCGAACTCTTTTTGACTAATATCTGTAAATATTTTTGGCTGCTAGTCTGCTACAACATTTTATATATAACATAGAATTGGATGTGATTAAAAGTGCATTTAATCACATGAAATTGTGTACTTTCTAACTAAAATTTTTAGTCTTGGACTTTTCCATTAACATATTTTCTTTTGTAACATTTTTCAGTCACGGGATTTGACTTTTAGTCCAATTGTGTTGACTAATAGTAATATATATATATATGGTGGCATAAAGGTTAGTGGTAAGTGGACTGTACAATAGGCTGCTGAACTATCAATTCCAGCTCCCAAAGTCGTTCATCTCCTTTGGATTCAGAGTTTTTCTAGTGGGTTACAGGAGGAATATGGATTCAGGCGCCAAAAGTCCTTGGATCCGGTGGCTTGAGAAAGTATTATATTCTAAACAGGGATGTTTCCACCTGCAATGGTTTGAGATCGCTAAAAAATCAAAGAACTAACGAGTCCATTGTTCCTGGCTTTCTACCGCACTAGAATTTTTGGTTCCCGAAATAACTTTTGCTGAATTTATGTTAAGCAAAAAAATTCTCATTAAAAAATTAGAATGCTTTTTTACTAACTATCAGGAAGTTTTTGTTTTGTTTTGTTTTTTTATATTTATTAGGAGTTTTTCTTAATTAGTTCTCATGTTGTTTCTTTCATCTTGTTTACCTTTATGTTTAGAGAAATTGTGAACTCTATTTTTACGAGTCAATTTGACAGCTTATGTTCCCAGTTCTAGGCAATTTCGAGTTTTCAACTATTAGATCAATGTTATGGGCTTGACATTCCATTCTACAATCAGAGTAAATTGTTTTTAAGCTAACCCAATTTTTTTATAATAGACTTGACTCTGGTTCTATAATGTCTAACTCGAATTATTGAGAATCTGATGACATTCTTACCTAAACCGAGTTATATTAACACCGATGCTATCTTCACCTCAACTCAAATAGTTTTTCAATAAACAAGTGAATAATAACTCAAAAATTATACTCACTAAATCTCCTTACTAAGATAATGGATATAATTCAAGCCTAAAAGGTTTAGGAACAATGCACTATGAATGCTCAAAGATTGACTCAATAAGATTTGAAAGTTAATTTCGTGTAATCGAACTTTAGCATATTAAGAGTAATTAAATGGTGCAAAAGTGTTAAATGATATTGTAAGAAATAATTACATGCAAAATATAAGGTTACAAATGTTTATAATAAACTTTTCAATAAATAATATTACCAAAATTATTATGCTCCAACCTTAAGCAGAATTTTGGCAGCACTTTTGAAACAAGTATTCCTACAAAATAAAAGACTGTTAATGGGCGAAGCCTGTGTACCACACAGTGTCCTTAAAACTGATTTGCTCCCTCCACTGGAATGCTTGAGGACTTTAGAAAGCGTCAGTTCCCCAGGATACAATGACAAAGAGCAGTATGTGAAGCACCAACACCTCTACTCTGCGAATTAGATTGCAATGAACTCCAACACACTAAAAGATCTAGCTACGAAATTTCTAAAATCTCTAAGAACTATAGCTAGAAAAACCGAAAAACTCAAGAACACTCAAAGAATAGAGAAATTGAGAGAGAAAGCGCGCTAGACAGAAAACTAGAGAGACTTCTTGGTTCTGTTGTGTCAAATGAGGAGGGGAAGATCTCATTTTATAGTCTCCAAAGGGAGGACTTGTTAGCAAAAACCTGAAACCTTTCCATTAAACTCAAAACATTTTTAGCCATAATAAGGTCTGTTACAAACGTTTTGGCTATTAACATGGCTGTTACTTTTGGCAGCCATTAACAAAATGTTCAAAAACATCCAAAACGTTTTTCTAAATTGATTCTGGCAGTTTCAGGCAATAAGTTTATAGGTTACAAGTAAAAATGTCCAAAAATGAAAGAAAAAATTAACTGGGCCGCAACAAAAGGTTGGGCTTACTATGGTCCAAATTTCGGCCTGGCAATCGTGTCCACAGGTGCAGGCACACACGAGTCCATGCGGGCACACACGAGCCCATGCAAATTCAGGCCCAAGCCTGAAGATTTGCACCCCCATATGTGCTCCTGAGAGAGCATCTGTGGTAGTTATTCTTACCACCATCACAAAACAAGGTTCTTTATAAACCACTTGAACCAAGCATTTCCCACCAATGTGGGACTCTCACTTTTCCTTTTATTTTTTCCATTTCAATGGTGCACTTTTGAGCAACAATTTCTCATTCATCCATGCACCATTTTGAGCGTGTGAATGTACGAAATCGATGTACTCGCGGAGGAGAACAAGAATTCACCAAGACCTTTCATCAGCAAGATGTGAGTCTCACTCAATTTTTTAGCTTCAAAATGGTTCATGAAAATGGGTTATAATACACACAATTGGACTTTATAATGTACATGGGCTTCCAAGCCCAAGACAAGCCCAATAAATATCAACCCATTTTTCTACAATTCCCCATATGAATAAAAATTGTAAAAAGAGAAACTACAGACTCTAGACAAGGTGATAGAGTTCAACGAACGAATTCTGCATAGGATAGGTAGGTGTTATCCTTTGAACCTTCCCTCATGAGAGTATATTTATACTGATCAGTAGACACGATATTTTTGAACTGTTCTGTCGTGCATGTAAACGATGATATACTTCACACAGGATCTTTCTTAACATATCCAGTTCTTACGGTTATATTTATTTTGGCCTTGAACATCTCTATCTAGTTCTGCAAGAGCTTCTAAGGAATTAAGCCCTGATAATTCCCCTTTGAAGCGGCCTCACTTCTCTCTCACATAAATGATTTCTTAGTTAAGAGTAACCCGCATTACTTCGCTTGGTTTTCCGACGTATAAGAATCATTAAAAGCCTTTGCTTTTCTTATTCCATACGGGCATCACTGTTTTTCATCACAGGAATGGACATGAGGGTAATACCCTCATAAGAGGATAACCTCCACAGTGACCCAACTAAGTCTTTATAATTAGGTTGTCCCTTTGAATCTAGATCTTGGGATCTCTAGTCAACTAGGTTGGGTTTCCATTGTATAGACTTTTACTTCATGGGCTTTAGTCCCATTCCTCTCGATAATTTATCAACTAACTCTCTGTTTAACCCTTTGGTTAGCGGATCTGCCAGGTTATCCTTAGAGTTCAAATAGTCTATAGAAATAACTCCCGTTGAGAGTAGTTGTCTAATGGTATTATGTCTACGACGTATATGTCTAGACTTACCATTATACATGTTACTCTGTGCCCTTCCAATAGCCGATTGACTATCGCAATGTATAGATATTTGCGGTACAGACTTAGGCCAATCTGGAATATCTTCTAAGAAATGGCGTAGCCATTCAGCCTCTTCACTATTTTTATCTAGAGCTATAAACTCAGATTCCATCGTAGATCGGGCTATAACCGTTTGTTTTGAAGATTTCCATGATACAGCTGCTCCAGCTAGTGTGAACACATACCCACTAGTAGACTTTGAGTCTTTTATATCAGATATCCAGTTTACATCACTGTATCATTCTAAAACTGCACGATATCTGTTATAGTGTAGTCTGTAGTTACGAGTATATCGTAAGTACCTAAGTACTTTCACAATTCCTTTCCAATGCTCAGCACTTGGATTACTCGTATATCTACTCAGTCTACTGACTGTGTAGGCTATATCTAGCCTTGTGCAACTCATCAAGTACATCAGATTACCAATCACTCTTGAGTATTCTACTTGAGAAACACTCTCACCTTTATTCTTAAAAAGGTATTGACTCATATCTATCGGTGTTCTGGATACTCCAGAATCATCTTTGTTGAATTTCTTCAAAATTTTGTCCATATAATGTGACTGATTAAGTATGAATCCATCAGACATCCTTGTAATTTTAATTCTCAAAATTACATCAGCTAGACCCATATCTTTCATGTCAAATTTGGAGTTCAACATATTCTTAGTAGTTTTGACCATCTTGTCATTACTACCAATAATGAGCATGCCATCAACATAAAGACACAAAATGACGTAGCTATTTTTAGTATTTTTGACATAAACACATTTGTCACACTCATTGATTTTAAAACCATTAGCAAGTATTACTCTGTCAAACTTTTCATGCCACTGCTTTGGTGCTTACTTCAAGCCATACAGAGACTTGACCAATTTACAGACTTTCCTTTCTTGTCTAGGAGCAACAAAACCTTCAGGTTGTTCCATATAGATTTCTTCATCTAGATCTCCATTAAGAAAGGCTGTTTTTACATCTATTTGGTATACTCCAAATAGATGTAAAAACAGCCTTTTTTAATGGAGATCTTTCCACAAAGTGGCAATCGAAAGTATCATCCTTATGGAATTTATTTTCATCACAAGAGAATAAGTATCAAAGTAATCTAGGCCTTCTTTTTGCCTATAACCTTTTATAACTAATCTAGCCTTATATTTGTCAATTGTTCTATCTACTTTCATTTTTCTTTTGAAAATCCATTTCGAACCAAGTGGCTTGCATCCTGGAGGAAGATCCACTAATTTCCACGTATGGTTTTGCAAGATGGAATCAATTTCGTTCTTAATGGCCTCTTTCTACAAAGGTCCCTCAACAGAGCTCACAGTTTCTTGGAAGCTTTGAGGTTCACTTTCTAACATGTAAACTAAAAAATTCGGACCAAAAGTTTTTTCAGTTCTCGCTCTTTTACTTCGTCTAGGCTCATCTTCATCGACTTGTTCTTGGTCCTAACTATCCTCAGTGATAGGCTCATAAGTTCGTTTAGATGTACTAGGTACTTCCTTGGATTTATACAGAAATTCATGTTCAAAAAACGATGCATTTCTCGATTCCATTATTGTGTTCTTATGTATGTCTGGGATTTGTGACTTATACACAAGAAACTGATAAGCACTTCTATTATTTGCATAACCAATGAAAATGCAATCTACTGTCTTTGGTCCTATTTTCACTTTTTTAGGTGTAGATACCAATACCTTAGCAAGACATCCCCATACTCGCAAGTATTTGTAGGAAGGCTTTTTACCTTTCCACAGTTCATAAGGTGTCTTTTCTTCTTTCTTGCAGGGTACCTTATTTAAAAAGTAATTAGCTGTTAAAACAGCTTCCCCCCGCATGTTCTGTGGTAACTCAGAACTTAACAGCAATGCATTCATCATCTCTTTCAAGTTACGATTTTTCCTCTCAGTAATGCCATTTGACTGAGGTGAATAAGACGGAGTGACCTCATATATTATTCTGTATTGTGCACAGAATTCACCAAAAGGTGATTCATACTCTCCACTACGGTCACTTCTAATTGTCTTAATCTTTTTATTAAGTTGATTTTCAACCTCATTCTTATAGAGAATAAACTTCTCTTTTGCTTCGTCCTTGGATTTTAGTAAATATACATAAAAATATTTTGTGCTATCATCGACAAAAGTAATAAAATACTTATTGCTTCCCCTTGTTTGTACAAATTTTAAATCACAAATGTCACTGTGAATTAAATCAAGGGATTCAATATTTCTTTCAATAGTTTGAAAAGATAACCTTATCAATTTTGCCTCAACACAAGTTTGATACTTATATTTTGTATCAATTTGGAAATCAGGAATATGATTCAAGTTAATTAAATTACGCATAGTATCATAATTAACATGTCCTAGTCTACTATACGATAAAGTAGAAGACTCAATCAAATAAGCAGAAGAACTAGCTTTATTGATATTGGGCTTTACAGTCATTATATTGAGTTTGAACATATCCCTACATTCATATCCTTTTCCCACAAAAAGACCATTTTTGGTCAATAAAAATTTATCTGACTCAAACACTATACGGAATCCGTACTTATTCAGAAGTGAACCAGACGCAAGGTTCTTACGTATATCCGGTACATACATTATATTGTTAAAAGTCAGTTCCTTCCTAGAGGTTATCTTTAGTACTACTTTGTCTAGACCTTGTACTTCAGACGTGGCTGAATTAGCCATAAAGAGTTTCTCCCTATTCTCTACCGGTTCAAAAGTTGTGAACAGGCCCTTGTTAGAATAAACATGTCCTGAAGCTCTAGTGTCAATCCACCATTCTCTTGGATTGGACCCAACAAGGTTGACTTCAGAAACGACTGCAGACAGACTTATGTCTTCTACATCTTTTGTGATGCCATCCATCACGTTGGCTTCATTCTTCTTCTTCTTTGGAAGTCGGCAATCTGAAGCCCTGTGACCCATCTTGTCATAGTTAAAGCATTTTCCTTGAAATTTTTTACTCCTCCTTTAGGTCGTAGCTTGGACCCTTTCTTTGACTTGTTCTTCTTAGCCTTGGAGGTTTAATCATGCTCCACAACATTTGTCTTTGCCCCAAATGTACTATACGAGGCTTCTATCTTTTCAGCATGTCTATTGTCTTCTTCAATGCGGAGTCTTATAACAAGGTCTTCAAGGCTCATGGCCTTTCGCTTGTGCTTTAGGTAGCTTTTGAAGTCCTTCCATGAAGGGGGTAGCTTCTCAATCATAGTAGCTATTTGGAAGGGTTCACACAGTGCCATCCCTTCTGCCTGAATCTCATGGAGAATTAATTGAAACTCCTGAACTTGACTGATTACAGTTTTGGAGTTGACCATTTTATAATCAAGGAAGCGTCCCACCATAAATTTCTTGGAACCAGCATCCTCAGTTGGATATTTATGGTCTAATAACTCCCACAGTTCCTTTGCTATTTTCTTATTACGATATACATTATGTAATGAATCGGTCAGACCATTCATTACATAGTTTCGGCATAGGTAGTCAGATTATTTCCAAGCATCCACCGCAGCAAGAACTTAGAAATCTTGTTCATCTTCTCTGACTTTTGGAGCCTCGTCAGTCAAAGATTCAATGTTGTAAGATAAAATAGCATTTTTTGTTGCCACATTTTGAAGTTCAACCCATTGAACTTCTCAGGCTTTTGTCCATGGTACGCTGCTGGTATTATTGGAGTCACAAGAGGGTTTGGCACTCGAGCCATAGCAGAGACTGGCACTGCCACTGCAGACGCCACAGCAGGCTGTTGAGAACTAGCCATGTTCTCGGCATTGATAACATCAGCATTGTTGTTTGCCATCTCTGAAATTAATCAATCAAAGATTATTAATTTCAGTACAAATTTGTTCCCAGGAAAGGCCGAAGGGTTCACAAACAGGTCCCACTTTAAAATCTCGCCTCCTAGACAGAATTTCAAAGAAACTCCTAGGAAAGATGTGGAGGGGTCACAGTTGCTTCCTCTTCAAACCCGGTCTCCTTAGACAGAACACAAATTCTCCTCCACAAAAATTCCACACCAAGAATAATTATAATAACAAAGTAGCAGAGCAATATATATACTCAAACAACTAGAATTATATATATTGCAAATAAGAGCATAGATAAATTCTAAAATGCAACCTAGCATAAAGAATTTAATAAAATAAATTCTAATATGCAACCTAGCATAAAGAATTTAATAAAATAAATTCTAATATGCAACCTAGCATAAAGAATTTAATAAATTCTAACATGCAACCTAGCATAAAAAATTTATTAAAAAAAATTCTAACATGCAACCTAATATAAACCTTATATAAAGCACGATTCAGTTTTAAGATTGTAAGAAATAATTACATACAAAATATAAGGTTATAAATGTTTATAATAAATTTTTCAATAAATAATATTACCAAAATTATTATGCTCCAACTTTAAGCAGAATTTTGGCAGCACTTCTAAAATAAGTATTCCTGCGAAGTAAAAGATTGTTAATGGTCAAGGCCTGTGTACCATACAGTGTCCTTAAAACTGATTCGCTCCCTCCACTGGAATACTTGAGGACTTTAGCAAGCGTCAGTTCCCCAGGATACAACGACAAAGAGCAGTATGTGAAGTACCAACACATCTACTCTACGAACTGGATTGCAATAAACTCCAACACACTAAAAGTTCTAGCTACAAAATTTCTAAAATCTCTAAGAACTATAGCTAGAAAAACTTAAGAACTCAAAAACACTCAAAGAATAGAGAAATTGAGAGAGATAGAGCGCTAGAGAGAAAACTAGAGAGACTTCTTGGTTTTGGTGTGTCAAATGAGGAGGGGAAGCTCTCCTTTTATAGTCTCCAAGGGGGGGACTTGTTAGCAAAAACCTAAAACCTTTCCATTAAACTCAAAATGTTTTTAGCCATAATAAGGTCTGTTACAAATATTTTGGCTATTAACATGGCTGTTACTTTTGGCAGCCATTAACAAAACATTCAAAAACATCCAAAATATTTTTCCAAATTGATTCTGGCAGTTTCGGGCAATAAGTTTATAGGTTACGAGCAAAAAACGTCCAAAAATTAAAGAAAAAATTAACTGGGCTGCAACAAAAGGTTGGGCTTACTATGGTCCAAGTTTTGGCCCGGCATTCGTGTTCGCAGGTGCGGGCACACACGAGCCTATGCAAATTCAGGCCCAAGCCCAAAGATTTGCACCCCCCCTACGCGTGCCTGTGAGAGCATATGTGGTAGTTATTCTTAGCACCATCACAAAATAAAGTTCTTTATAAACCACTCGAACCAAGTATTTCCCACCAATGTAGGACTCTCACTTTTTCTTACATTTTTTCCATTTCAATGGTGCACTTTTGAACAACAATTTCTCATTCATCCGTGTACTATTTTGAGCGTATGAATATATAAAATCGATGTACTCGCAGAGGAGAACAAGAATTCAGCAAGACCTTTCATCAGTAAGATGTGGGTCTCACTCAATTTTTTAGCTTCAAAATATTTCATGAAAATGGGTTCTAATACACGCAATTGGACTTTATAATGTACATGGGCTTCCAAGCCCAATACATATTAACCCATATTAACCCATTTTCCTACAAACATTAAATGAAATTCTATATAAAAGTATATAAGAAAAATAGTCGTTTATAACTATTATTATGCCCCCTACCTAAATAGATAAATATTTTGCCTCTTGATCTCATTTTTTGTCCTTTTAAAATCTAATATCTTTTAGGACTTTTATAAACAAATTTTAGGCATCTGAAAAGGTAGATTATGGCTATTTAAAAACATAATATTCATTTTCAAACAATTAACCAAAATATTCACTTTTAAGCTTAAGATCGTTGGAATAATTTTTTAGAAAACATGACTGAGATATAACATATATCCTAGCTATCTTAGAAAAAGTTTTGTATCTTGAGTGTCCATATTCAAGCTTGGTTTTTTAAATTAGTCCATGTGCACCATCTTGAAGACTTGGTTTCCTTGAGTTAAAGATGTTACTTTAAACTATGTAACTATACAGGCAAGTGAATTATTAGTACTAAATAAAATGTTTATATTATATCTTCAAAATAAGAGTAAAAAAAGAATGGAACCCTCGTATGTCAACATACCCTTGCGAGAGCACCTCAATTAGAAGTCTACGTTTTAGTATAAAGTTGCTTTGTGTAGAGTACATGACAGTTATATAGGCTGTAAAAGAAGCTATTAAACTACAATGATACCATGATTAATATTGGAGGAGTTTGGAGTTATTCATAAGCGTGAAAACGTTTATTCTGATGGTCATAGTCCTATTTACTTAAACAAAGAATCCAATAAAACATGTACATACAAAGCATATTTGCTGTTTCAAATTTGCGTGATCGCAAAATTCAGGTGAATCCCAATTGCAGCTTTTGTGGAGGAGATATTGAGACGGTTGCCCATTGCTTCTTTAAATGCGAGCACTTAGATGGGCTTTGGACCCGACTTGGCTGTTGGGAGTTCATTGGTGATAGTAATATTGCTGAAGTGGCACAAATATCCTTTATTCATTATCACGGAACCAACCGAAGTCCTCTTTCGAGCTTTTCTATATCTTGTTGTGGTTAATATGGAATCGAAGGAATACTCGTATTCATGATGAGACTCTCGGGAACATAATAGAAATGCTTGACGATGCTCAGGTTTTTCTCGAAGAATTTCAGAGCTCCAAATGTGCTTTGGAAGTCTCCTTCGCTGAGTGTAAGTAGACCAATTTCCTTATCGTGGAACCACAGATGCAGTGGTAAGGAATGGTGACAGGTTTTGGCTGTGGTGGTGTAATATGGGATTCATCGGGTTTCGGTTCTTGTTTGCTGGGCACTTAATTTCTTTATATGGTGGTGGTGATGTTAAAGTTTGTGAACATGTGGCTCTTAGATAAGGGATCAGACTAGCTATTGAATTTGGATGAACTTTGGATGAGATCGAATCAGACTCGCTGGTTGCCATTAATTCCATTGTCAAACCCAAACCTTGTTCTGCTGTCGATTCTATTGCTAAGGATATTAGACTTTTCATTTCTTCAGAGCTATGGTTCTTGTCCTTATGTCTCCTGCAAAGGAAATATGTGACCCATGAGTTGGCTAAATTTACAATTTGTTTCAATTGTCATAAATTATGGGAATACTCTTGTCTATATTTTATTTTTCAGTATGTAATTGAGACTCGTGTCTATATTTTATTTCTCAATATGTAATTGCAAATCTTCAGCAGACTGTATTTTATTTCAAAAATATATATATTTACTTTTCATCACCACTTTGTGTAAGATATTATTAGTGGAGTTAAGATATTATTTCAGAAGATTATGATTGAGAATCCTGCAGGTGTCATGACCAAATACAATCAAATTCTTTCATTTTTTAGATTTAATCAATATCGTGAAGATTTGATAATAACAGTAGACATATTTGAAGCCGATGCTGAAATGTATATATAGACGATATGGGAAACATGTGATCAATATCGTGAAGATTTGATGATAACGGTAGACACATTTGAAGCCGATGCTGAAATGTATATATAGACGATATGGGAAACATGAAAATTTGGTCCCACATTACTTGTTCATTGTTATTTTATGTCTATAATTTGCTATAAATAAACCTTACTATAATTAATTGAAAGTGTGGTGAAAATTTATTATATTAAAATTCTCTAGTTTGTCCTTGTTCATCATATATGATAAAGACTAATTGATTAATTTATAATCGTGGGAATATCGTGAGCCCAAAATAATCATGTTTGTAAGAATAATCATTAGCCCAATTGATTGATTTATTTTAGTTTTTGCAATAAATGAGAGAGAATAATCGTGAGCTCAATTGATTGATTTATTTTAGTTGTAAAAAGATAGTGTTATCCTCCGTTAACTTAATAAAAAGCTAAGTAAAGATTGGAACACCAAATTTTGTACAAAAAACTTACACAAGTAACGTAGCATCATTTTTAGCCACATAACTTTAAATAGTATGTTTTCATATTTTTAGCCATATAATTTTAAATAATATGGTTTCATTTTCAAAAAATAAGTGGTTGAAATGAATGTTATCTCATGTTGTGTAAATTTTTGGTATAAGATATTAGTATGACTAGCATTATTCTTAAGGTTATTACAATTTTTGAAAAAATATTCTATGATTACTTATTTAACTTTTGAATTTTTAAAAGGAAAATGAAAAATTGGAATGAGAGGTAAAAATTATTAATTAGAATTAAAAAATCCTGAATTATGTTTTTTTCCTGCAATTTTAACTACATCTTTTAGTTTGTGCAAAATTATATATTTACATTTAAAGTTTCTACAAATGTCTACCAACTTTGTAAAAAATTGAACGTAAATTTCTTCACTATACATAGAATTATAATTGAAGATATCTTATTTTCTGTTGAGAACCAATGAAAATTTGTTTAAAATAATATTTAAAAATAGCATAAATGAGCTAATTTGTATTTTTCCCGATTAACTAAAAAAAAATAATAAAAAATTATCTGATAATATATTAATACTTAAAAGTTTTTAATAAGTTAATGAGTATTTGCATTTTCTGACTTGCTCATGTGCAAATTTGCGAAAAAAATGAAAGCTATGTAATAATTTGTAAGAATTATAAATGTTAGGATATTAATTTACAAAATTCAAAAGTTTAAATATTAATTTGAAAGAATGTTAAATGTCAGAATATTAATTTGTAGGATTTTAAAAAATTTAGGATATTAATTTATAATTGTTCAAAGTCATGATTTTTTTTTTGGCAAAAAAGTTAAAAATTAGGGTTTTTTTTTTTACTGTCATTATCCCTAAATTAAAAGATGAGTTTTAGTTCCAATATTACAAGATCAAATATTATACAAAGATTTATGTTTTTCCTTCTTTTTTTTTTTTGAAAATTAAAATGGGCTCAAAGATCTTCATTGATTTGCGCATTATTATGGCAGATAATAATGTTGTATAATTTTCAAGAAAATTAAAATAAATGAGTGCGTCTCATCGCTAGAAAGTTGCATAGAACTACAAAGGATGTGTCAAATACAATGACGAAAAAATTTGAAAAGTTATTTATTTATTTTAAATTCTTAAAAAGCTATTATAGAGAAGACGAAAATCTCACTTTAGATTTTAATTTTAATTTATTGTTTTAGTTTTTAGAATAATTGGCCTCATTGGTATCTGAACTTTTTGAAATATGATCATTTGATCCTTAAATTGAATAAATAGTTCATTTAATCGCCAAATTTACGTTAAAGTGACATTTTAGTTCAGATGGCTACAATATTAAATTTTGGATAGAAACGTACTACTATTCTAGTCAAAATCCAGAAATTCCACAGTTTTTGATAGAAATTTTGAAATAAAAAGAAGTTGCAAATTTAACTTTCAAGGGAAAATTAAGGTGATAGAAAAATAAAAAAAAAGTGAAGGGATAGCTAAAAATTAAAATTTATGCTTTTTTTTTTTTGGTTTTGTTTTTAATTTTATGTTTCCAAACTGAGCACGTGATTTACACATGAGAATTTTGTCTAAAATTTAATAGTGCTAGTGATTTGGACTAATTTGTGACTTAAACATGAATTCAAAGACTACTTGAGCCATTTATTTAATTCAGCCATATTTCTTTAATTCGATAACCAGAGTATATCAGATTTCGAAAAGTCTAAGGACCACTGGTGCTAATAACCTTAACGTTTAATATTGTATCAAATTAGAATAATTTATTCTATTCAAATTAAATGTTATATAATTAAGTAATTAAATTAAGTTATAACAATAATGAAATACAACATCATTAAATTTAAGTTTCGTTAAAATTTCCGAAAGAACATAAAAAAATATAAATAGAAATATACCTAAATTCTGTTGTAGAAATTTAAAATCCTAGATAGAAAACCCAAACACAATAATAATTACAATAAATTAAAATAATGATAATTTAATCTCCTTTTGGTGTCTGGCCTATTGCTTGACTCATGCTTACTGACAAATTTCAGCTTTGCCCTATTCTCAACATTTCTTCTTGATCATTCTTGCCAATTGCATGGATGTACATGGTTATTAATATAATTTTTTTTCTTTAAAGTTTGATGTAAAATTAAATATTATTCCCTAAAATGAATAAGTAATAAATCTCATCCCAAATCACCTTGGTCGTATCTTTGGGAATGACCTTCTGTGCCGCCTCAATGTCACGAACATCATCATCTCCCCCATTGGCCTTGAAGTGGTCATTGAGTTGGAATTTATGGCAAATTGTGGAGTAAAGTTGGTTGACTCTGAGTGGATTATTTTCATCAACTTTTCCATATTTGTGTGTTTTTTCTTCATTGCATTCATATAAATGTGTAGCTCGAGTCTAGGGATGATTGTAATCAAATAGACCTGATAAAATGAGCCGGAACAAACAGGCCGGTCCGCGACCTGTTACTATGACCCTCAGGCTGAGGCTCTATATCTAGGCCCGGCCCGATTCGTCAAAAATATATATTTTTATTTTTTTAAAAAATATTTTTAAATAAATTTAAATTAAATATTTTTTCCAATACGTATAAATACATATTTTTTCTCTTTTTTTCATACTTTTAAATTTCAATCTAATTCTAAATAATTTTTTAAAGATTTTTGTTTTAAATTTTTTTTTAATCAATTATTCAGCTTATATACTTATAACTTAGTTAATTATTTTTAAATTTTTATGAATAGGAAAAAAAATAACATATTATTTATTTCTAATAAATTTTATTTTTAAATTTCTAATATTTTTAGCTAATTATACATATAATTATCTTAAATTTTTATTTTTTTTTAAAACGGGCCAAGAACGGGCCGGCCAGGTCTGCATAGGGCCCACCTAGGGACCCTACAGGCCTACAGGTCGGGTTGGCTCAACTCATCCTTCCCCCAAGCCCATTTTGGGCAGTCCGATTCGGTTATTTTGCCACCTCTATGATCAAATAATGACTGTGAATCTCTCACGATATATAAAGTATATAAGGGAGATTACTATTTTGTAAAACACATCCCTTAAAAACTTGATATGCGAACTCTCAAAATTGTCAATATTTGTGTTCGTTCTTCTTGGTCATTACTTTTGTGCTTCCATTGGTTTATGAAAACCACCTATTTTGGTGAATTTCAAATTACCCACAAAAATCACTTTTCCGCATTTCAAAAATGGCTTTACCACTTACCAAATAGGAACCTTACATTAAAAAATATTATTTTTCTTTTTTTTTTTTTTGTCCTAACTTTGGGGAGTGGAGATTCAAATTCGGGACCATCCTCCATATTAGGAGGAGGTGTGCTTACCACTATCTACTAACCACCCGAACTTATTTTGTTTAATTTGTTTAACTTAATAAAATTCAGATAAAGCTCACCAATAACACCAAGCTGTATTTTTATCCTTCTTAATCATAAAAGTGATCAACACAGATGGTCTAAACAGTAAACATTGATTTTGAACCTATACGCGTTGTACAACATTTTACCGTAAACACCAAAGATTGAAAATATCAATTTGCATTTACAGCATGAGAAAAATCAAATAATTATTCACTTCTTATGAGTTTCATACACTTCCTATTATAATGAAGGAAAAGTATCATCTTACACAAATATGGAATAGTTCTACTCTATAATGCCAACAAGCGAAAAACCAAAATGAAAAACAAAGAATTGAGTAGGGCTTTGGAAGAATTCAGGTTAGTCCAAGGAACTTATCAGGTCTTTGAAATTGAAAACAAGCCAATCCGCTTCTCCTGCAACAGCGGCTCGAAGTTGAACACCAGCATAGCAAACGAACAAGTCAGCACCTCCAGGTTTACGTGCCTACGTATGGAAAACAAAAGTTCAAAAATAAGTAAAGAACTCATCATTAAGTTAATCAATTTTATCTATGAAACAAATTCATAAGGCACAACAAAGTAAGTTGACTTTAAATCATACCCAACATCTAAAGATCATAGAATTTGTTTCTTCTTTATCTTTTGTGTTCTGAATATTGGATGAGACTACATTCAAAATGGTTGTTTTGCACGAAAAAGGTTGCTTCTGTTATTCTATACATTGTTTTTTGCATGGTGGATTTGAAATTTTATACTGAACTTACCTCAAGATCAGTTGCTCCGTCCCCAATCATGACTAGGGCCTTGTAATTATGAGCCTAGAACATCAGTTCAATCAGCTTAGCAAGCAAAATACTAGAAAACCTAACAAAAATTAATCAGCTATTGAACTGACCTTCCTTAATTGCTCAACTGCCTTCGCTTTACCTCCACTTCGTGAGGTAGGCTCACTTTTGTCGAAGCCAAGAAACTCCCCGGAATTTCCAAACAACAGTTGATTGGCAAAAATGTTTTCGGGAGGTATACCAAGGATTGATGAAACAGGCTTCACAGGAAATTGTTCGATTAACAATTATTTGAAATCGAAAGCACAAATATACTCAATCTATTCTTTTAAAAGCTGGCAGCTGCATAAACAATGTCACAGAAAAAGTTCCTCATAAACTATCATTACGTCGGTTTAAGCTTTAGAGAATTGACTGATTTTTAGGATTTAGACACACACGTTTTTAAGAAAAAATTGCTAATTGATCACTCCATTAAGATCCATCTGTCATAAGGGTCTGTCATTACATAGTTCTTCCACGGTTTAAACGTTAACATCTCCTTGGCCTCAAGTCAGAGGCCTGAGATCTTATTCCACCATCATGCAGATTGGAGACGGTTATAGGAAGTACAGAGCCTCTGTTTTACCATGGTTTAGTTCTAACTCTGCTGTGAGTTCTAGGAACCTAAAAAATAAAGTTGAAGCAGAAGAAGCCAACCACAAACAATTTTGAGTAAAGAACATCACTATCTATTGGTGAATGGAGATGAATCAAGGAAAAAGAGATAAAACAGACAGTTAATCATCCCATCATTCAACAACATACATTGATCATTTGACGGAAGCCTCCAGATATCAGGAAAACATCCTTATTATTAGCCTTCAATTTTTTGACCAACTCATCTATGCCATTAGAAAGCCTGCAGGAAAATAGCAGACTTAGTAATAGTGAATAAACTAAAATTTGCGGTCATTAGGATGCCATAAGAGGAAAAAGAAACAGAAGCTGATAGTTTCAGTTACAGGGACGAATGCATCATCGTTATACACCAAAAAGTTACTTATTCCTTTCATCTCGAACAAACTCTATCCAGTCTTTCTCTTTCTTCATAAAATGGAAAAAAAAATTCTCATTTTCTGTGTAACAACTGTTTCTTTACCTTATAGAGTAAGCTGAGCCTATGTCTTATGCAACATATATCATTGTATACATAGGACAGAATATCATCGAGAACATTGTGATAATAGTGTGCAGATTCTGTTGTGACAAATATAAATAGGTGATGTCATATTCAGAATTATTTATTTAACTAGAAAAACAGAAAGACTGCCACTATATGGCAGAAACACGCAAATTAAGCTAAATTACAATATAATATAAAGAATTCCAATCCACAAAATATGTATTTAATAAATCACTACAATAAGGCGTCTAATACCACTGAAAATTCAAGGTCCATATTCCATACGTATACACAAGCACATTGTGCTTTTGATGACATTCAGACAACCCCATTGCTTATTGATATCATAAACAAAAATCATTTGCGTAGAAATATGTATTTATATACATTTTATAGATAATAATGCCAGCATATGCAGCAAACAGCAAGACTATATGACCACTATTATAATAACCAAAATATAAAGAAAACCTTTTACCTTGGGGGTCTTTTTTCAAGAAATTCTTGAACTTGGGATAGAGAAGGATTAAACAACGATAGTCTAGCAGCTAAGGCATCTTCGAAAGGTACTGAACCACTCATTGCCCTGGTAATATCCAAATAAAAAAAATCAGGTATGAGAACTCTATGACGCCGAAAAGTGTAAGAATTTGCAGTAATTAACAAGAACGGCCGGACCTTGCTGTCCATTCAGCCACAGCCTTTCCAGCTCCACAGAATTCCGCAAGTTCATCAATGCCCTCATCCACGCACACTGTGCTATCCACATCAAAGCACACCGCGTTGGCATTTCTCCATAACTCAAGAACCCCTGTAGTTATTAGATAAAAAGGATACCAACCATCAACAGTAGCAATATAACAAATCCAAAAACTATTTCTGATACCAAAAAACTTCATTTCCTAAGCTCAAATTCTTGATTTCCAACTCATAAACTCTTGAATGCGAAAACAACAAACTTAAAACAATATCAATAAGTAAGTTGTTTCATTCAATAAACAAATAGAACCAAACTTCCACAAGAACTGAACACAAATTTTCTAATAAAACTGACTTTTATATAACAAAGTTGAAATATCAAAACCATAATGAACTGTATCAAAACAAAGTTGAAATTTGCATCAACCCCATGAAATTTTACAAGTTTCCCAACACTCAAAAAGTGAAAATATAACCTTTGGATGGCTGTGTGTTATTGTATCGGCTAGGGACTGAGGTCTCTTCCAGTGGCTGAACCGAAGCCACAATTGGACTAAACGACTTGTTGGTATGGTTCTTCATCCTGAAATGGCTTCTATACGAAGCTCGTGCAAATCTCAATGAAAATGCTGGAACAGAAGGAAGAAGGTGACTTTGTCTACAATGAGTAGGAATTTGTGTGATCTGAGAAGAACCCATTAACCCCTCCATGAAATTATCTGATCCCAAATAATCAAAACTTGAGTGAGAACCTGAAACGTTTAATACAAATTGCTCTAACACCCTTGAAATTGAACAATAAAAGCTCAAAATTAAATTTTCATTTTTTCTCTCTTTTTTCTCGGGAACCAAACAGAAAGTGGAAACGAAAGAAAGGAATTTACCAAAAATGGGGAGACGAGGCTGGAGGGAAGGTAATGACTTGGGTGATATTCTCTTCTTCTCTGAGGTCAGATCTCATACAGCAAAGTGGCCATGGCAAGTGGCAGCACCTGACGAGGTTTCGTTATAATTACAGAAAAACCGGTGTTTCCTTCCTTTTCATTCGTACACCTACTACCATTTTACCAACCAAACCAGCTCCGTCAAGTAATGGATATCCGACCCGATCAGTAATACTCTTTTTCACAGGGTGAACTGCCAAAAAAGAAAAAAGAAAAATAATAAGTTCGAGTGTTCTGTAATTTAAATCATGAAATTTGTACTTTGCAAAATACATGTTGAGATTAAAAATTTCTGAAAATTAATACTTTTGATTGATTTTTTTGACCAATTTTAGTAACTAAAAAATAATAATATCCTCCA
>JXTC01000287.1:392766-413647 GCA_002914845.1 Trema orientale
CCTATATGTAATTTGGTCGATATTAAGTAAGAATTTATTTTTAAAATGACCAAAATACCCATATCTAAACACATATAATTAGCTAAAAAATGAAACTTTACTTAGTTGAAATTGAAAAAGATACTTTTATGCTTTAAAGTCATAAAACCTATGTTAAAAATGATTCTTAATAATGTTTTTCTTCTTTTTTTTTTTTTCAGTGAAAGGATAATAGTCCATGGGCCGGCCATAGTACAATAGGCATGTGAGATGGGTTGGGTTGGGTTATTTAGTTGTCTTACATGGGCTAACCCAACTTGACATGAAGTCCATAATGGGCCCATGACGACAAGAAAAGCATCCCACATTTGCATCTCTAACCAAATCGCATATCATTTTGTGAAAATTAGGCCTTGTATGGTATTTTTAGGAAATAAAAAATTGAAAATACAGTGAGCTGCGATTTTTAAGATTTGGTACGATTTTTATTAGAGCTATACCATTTTTATAAAAATATTTAGAAAAATATTATTTTCTAAAATAGTAACTAGTAACCGATAATAATTTTTCGAGTTTTGGGAACTAATAACTAAAGATATTTATAAAGGTATATAACTGATAATTGGTAACTAGTAGTCAGTTTTCAGAAACTGGTAAATAGTAACTAGTTTAGAAATAGTATTTTTATAAAAAGAAATTTTAAAAATGATATTTTTCTAATAAAAACTATACGAAAATTAGAAAAAAAAAAACCTGACATCCGTATTTTTGTAATTCCTTTTAGTTTTTATTAGTAAAAGTGTCAAAAATCCTATTATTTTAGGTATTTTTAGAAAATGGCTTCTTTCAAATTTACAGGCCCAAATACCAAAAAATCATTATCACTTGAAGTTCATAGAGAAATTTAGGTGGATGACCAAAATTTTAAATTTGATTAAGTAGATGTCCACTTTTAAAATTTTATAGCTAAATATCCAGGTAGATATATTTTTACACTTGGTAGATACACATATCTACCAATTTTAGTTACTGTTCTGAAATGCACTAGGTATATAAAATTTTACACTTGGTATATAAAATTTTACACTTGGTATATATGCATATATACCGGACATTTTGCTATAACCTTTGACAAAGGGACATAAACTGAAATTAGGCCCAAAATTTGGTCATATTTCTATAAGCCCCAAGTTCATAGGGGCACGTAAATCGAGAGTATGCTTTAGATTAATAAAAAGTATAACCAGTTTGGTTCAGTTTAGTTTTGAGAAGTGTTTTGGACCGAATTATGAGTTTTGATTCCATTAGAATCAAATTTGACAAGATGTTGCAGTAAAATCGAACAGAAAGAAAGTGTGTCAAATACAATTCAGTTCGATTATGACCGATTGGTTTAGGTCTCTATTTTGAGCCTGAATAGAGAGCCTGAAAGTTAAGCCAACATTCATGTTAAGTAGGCATAAAATTTTATTTTGGGCCTAAAATATTTTTTCTATTTCCAATGTACGAATTTATTAATGAGAAATTTAGGTGAATGATCAATTTTTTAAATTTGATTAAGTAGATGTCTACTTTTAAAATTTTATAGCTAAATGTCCAAGTATATATATTTTTACACTTGGTAGATACACGTATCTACTAATTTTAGTTACTATACTGAAATACACCGGATATATAATTTTTTATACTTGGTATATAAAATTTTACACTTGGTATATGTACATATATACTGGACATTTTGCTATAACATTTGACAAAGGGACATTTACTAAAATTGGGCCCAAACTTTGGTCATATTTCTATAAGCCCTTTTATTAATTGCTCATTGGTAAACTTGCTATGTTCAAACAAGAGCTGCGAGATAGTGACAATAAGTTGTGGTGGTGAGACTGCAGACCATAAGACGATGATCACTTTTGAGAAGAACTCTCGGAAAGAGAGAGTATAGTAAGGTATGAGATGAAGAACTGAGAACTCTCGGAGAAAGAAAGAAGAGGAATGACATTTTAAAGGAGAAAAGAAAAAAGTTAAAACCCTAAATATTCTTAGGGCCTGTATGGGAATAAGTTTTACTTCTTAAAACAAAATTTTGACAAGACTTTTATAGAAAAACTAATAGATCTAAACTTCCTCAAAAAAGTCTTATAAATAAACAAAGATATTTTGAGAGTTCATCAAAACACTTTTAAATGTGAGTTTTGAGCTTCAAAGATCTTTGAAAGCCCAGCTAAGTAGATATTTAACAGTTTATACTTAATACCTAGCCTAAAAAAAATTATATTTGGTTCGATCCAGATAAAATCGAACCAAATCACTGAAGAGTAGCTTAGTATCGTTTAACCAAACCAATTAACTTAGATTTGGCAGTATTCAGCTATTTTAACTTTAGCCTTTTTGGTACACTCCTAGTAAAAAAAGATTTAATTGCAATAAATTTGTAACGTTAAGGATTCAAATGCCAAAAAACAATGGGAAGCAATTTGGCAACATTTGTAAAAAATAAGTGACTAATGGTAAACCCTAATAAGTTATTATTCTAAACAAAATTATCCCTTGAATTTTTTTTAACAAAAGATTTTTTTTTCTGAGTAAATACTGTATTAAATAGGGAAAAGAATTGAACTTGAAACCAAATACCCGTTATGAACCTATGAACTAAAAGAAAGGAAAAATTTTAAACACATAACATAAAATATATACATGTTAGCCTTTTCTATAAAATAAGGATAATTTTTCTTTGAGGATATTTGATTTTTTAAAGTAAAATTTCAAAGCAATTGAAAAATCTCAGATTTTAAAATTGGTTGAAAATCCGGAATTTTAATTAGAAAAATACCATTTTTAAAAGGGGGATGGCTACGGTAGGGGCGTCCCTACGTAGGGTCATGCCTTAATTATCGTTGGATGGGAATCTGTGGGGAATAACGAGAATCTGTGGAGAATCTATTTATATATAGATTCCCATCCAACGGTGAATAGACAGGGCCCTACGTAGGGGCGCCCCTACTGTAGACGCGCCCTTTTAAAAGTATCTTAAAAAATTCTATTTTTCATTAATTGATGAAATATTTATTAACTAATCCATTGATGAGATACTTTAGGTAACTTGCCCGGTTACCTCAAGTAACTCGATTGGTTACCCCCCAAATAACCTATCTAGTTATGTCGAGCACCATTGAAAAATACTAATTTTGAAGAAGAAGTGGTATTTGGCTAAATATTTATTAAAAATGTTATATTTCTAAACAATCTTTTAAAAGGTAATATTTTCTAAATCAAATCTAGATTTTTCAAAAAAAAGTCATCGGGAAAATTTTCAATTTTCGGTATATTGGGCCTGAAATTTTGTAAGAACCTTTTTCTTTCTCCTATCATTTTTTTGAGAAAAGTTCATAAATACTCGTTTTTAAAACTATATTTTTATAAATACCCGTTTTTTATTTTTATTTTATAAATACCCCTTTTTATACTTTTTTTTGGAGAAATATAGACCGCCACTGTTTTACACATGAAATGTATACTACGGTATATATTTCATGCATTAAATGTATACCGTGATCTACATTTCATGAATAAAACTTACACTAAAAATTGGGACACATTTTAAAATGTGTACCGTTCATATTTTATACATAAAATGTATACCTCATGGATAAAATTTACATTGTAAATGTGGATCATTGATATTTTTCATATGAAATGTGGACCATAAAAAGGGTATTTTTAAAAGAAGTTTTAAAAACGGATATTTTTGAAATAATTTTTAAAAAAGAGTATTATGTGTAATTTTCACCATTTTTTCCCACTTGATTTTGAGCCTTTTTGGCTTACACTAAATACAAATATTATTTATACATATATGTATACATATGATAGTTTTTATTTGAGAAATTTAGGTGGATGACCAAAATTTTAAATTTGATTAAGTAGATGTCCATTTTTAAAATTTTATAGCTAAATGTCCAGGTAGATATATTTTTACACTTGGTAGATACACAGATCTACCAATTTTAGTTACTGTTCTGAAATGCACTGGGTATATAATTTTTTATACTTCGTATATAAAATTTTACACTTGGTAGATATGCCTATATACCGGACATTTTGCTATAACTTTTGACAAAGGGACATTTACTGAAATTAGGCTCAAAATTTGGTCATATTTCTATAAGCCCCTAGTTTTTAATGAACCTCCTTACTAGGAGGGATGTTTTATAAACAAATTTTTTTAAAAAAAATTGTACATAAAAAAGATTATAATGTATTCTGATATTATTTTTTTGTAAGAATTCTTACACATAATTAAAAAGGGGATGGCTACGGTAGGGGCGTCCCTACGTAAGGTCATGCCTTAATTATCGTTGGATGGAAATCTGTGGAGAATAACGAGAATCTGTGGAGAATCTATTTATATACAGATTCCCATCCAACGGTGAATAGACAGGGCCCTACGTAGGGGCGCCCCTACTGTAGACGCGCCCAATTAAAAATTATCGATCTTCTCCTCAAATTTTATTGTCTTTCCCCGTCTTCAAATATCTTGAAAAGCTTGTATTTTCCTTTCTGTCAGAAGGCAACGACGTATCATTGTATAGCTCAAAACATCCTTTTCACTCTTTCTTATCGTCACCAAACCCAAAAATATATCATATTAAACAATTTACAGATTTCACACAATAAGTCACTCTTAAAATTTAATCTGCTCAGAATTAAACACAATTTATAACTATATTTGTCAATTACTTAATGAGGTAATAAAGTAAAAGCTAATATTTTCTAACAACCAAATGCCAACCATTTTAAAATAATTATTTTTAAGATTTCGAAAGTAAAACTTCTAAATCAGATAAAACAATGCAAGTGGTTGGGTTAGTCCATGTCAATTGGTATTAGAAAACCATAGGATCAAACCTTGACAGAATGATAAACATTACAAAACAAAAGGACATATAGAATAGTGAATTCTTTTGCAAACATTTTCTTAATCACACCAATTTTTGATTCTATTAGCAGTATCTAAGAAAGCCGGGTAAGAAAGGGCTTGTTTCTACCTCGAGAAAGAAACACATATTTAGGTAGAACACATACATCCACCAAAACCAAAACAAAGGAAATAGATATACCAACTCTATTATTTCGGACTTAAAGATAAGTTTAGCCTAATTTGGAACTAATTAAACTACAAAAAATATAAAGCTAGAATAATAAACACGTAATTTTTCAGCCTTTCAAATTATAATAGACTATCATAAAATAGAATAGTATCAGTCAGTTGAGTCGATAAAATCTTTTAATATTGAATAAAAAGGTATAAGATTAAATCTCGCTTTTTACATAAGAGTCAGAAATACTCTTGATTTGTCACGCATCAATAATCTTTACCAACTTAACTAGCGAGTTAAATATGTCAGTGAGTAAATGACTCTGCTGACATATAAGAATATGCAGAAGAATAATTTTATTTTCAATTGCGTGCTTGGCCAACAGTTGCATGTACGTATTGCTGTTTTAGATTCCATGTACTAATAAGTAAATCAGATAATATATACATATAGGTTACACATAATTCAACAACTATATATGCTTCTAGTCATGATCTCTACATACCTATTTCTTTGCCCAATGCATGTCCCTAAATATACCCATGAGCTTGAAAATGCAAAAAAAGGTAGCAGATAGGCTTATTAGGACAGTATTAATCAACATACACATATATATGCATCATTTTTCTTAATAAACCAATTTCTTCTTCCAACTGCTTTCTTGTGGTTCTTGGTTTAGCTAAATAAAGTCAATCTCTCTCTCTCTCTCTCTCTCTCTCTCTCTCTCTCTATTCACAACCTTTTCATTCCCATGCAAATTTCCTCACTACTCCAATCAATCTACCTGCCCTCATTTCCTTTCTTTTTCCTACACTTTTCACCCAAAACAAAAAAAGCTTCTCTTGCAATCTCCTTTACTTTATATCTCATTCACAACCGCACCAACCAAACATGCATAATATACAACCAAACATGTATACATATTCATTTTCTTAGTGATCCTATTCTAATCATCATTCAACCACCCATATCAAAGGAAAACTGAGAAAGTACTAAATATAACACACACACACCCATATATATATATATAAGATTAAAAAAAAGAAGAAGAAGAAGAAGAAAATGCCATTTGCTGGCTTGTACCTTTCTAGAAAGAAAACTTAATGACAGCACTATTTCATGCTAGAAAGCTAAGCATGCATATTCCTCAACAAGCTAATTAAACAGTCCTATCTTCTAAAAACCCATTCATCTTCTTTTCCTGCAAGAAAAACAAAACCCTTCTCCTTGAACTACATTTTCTTTCTTGCCAAACAGAGAAAAAATAGAGAAAATTAAAACACTCAACATGAAAACTTGATGAAAAAGGTTATGGAGAAATCGTCAATGGAGGTCCATAATGTACTTGAGTCTCAGACCATCCAAGAGCTACCACCCTTTGCCACAAATAGTCTATCACCATCTTCCTCTTCTTCTTCATTTTCTTCTTCATCTGCCTCTTCCTCTGCTTCTTCTTTCAGTGGTGTTCCTCTAATTACTTACTCTCCGGTTCAGACTGAACTAAATGGCACAGAGGGAAATGTGGAGTCGTCATTTAATGAATGGTTCAGATTTTTTGGTATCATGGGAAATGGTTCTGGAATTGAGTGGAAGGACATTGAGAACCGGTTCGACCGGATTTCGGTAACCGCAAATGCGTCTGAACCGGTTCTCAAATGGTCTGACTTTGGTTTCTGTATAGGTGAGAAAAACTTCATCATAAACAAAATTTTTTAAGCTTACCTTAAGTTTACCATGTTTCTAAAATACAAAATGTTACATGGTACATAGGACAATGTTGCCAGAACAAGTTTTTGGTCATGTTGACATGTAAATATGACGTAGAATTCCTGTACTTTTTTTTCTTTGATAATAGTTCAGATTTTTTTATTTTTTATTATTTTTATGAAACTTAGCTTAATTTGTCTTTCTTGCTATAGGGATGCAACAGTCACCAGAATTTGCTAATGAGCTATTAAGGGCTCTGAGGGGAAGAAAGGATTGCAAAACTAATATAACAAAAGGAGAACTCTATAGTTTCTGGTGTAGCTTGACTGACCCTTGCTTTGATTCAAGGATAAGGATTTTCTTTGACTTGTAATGATTTCCAAAAGCTCATACTACACTTTCATTATAAATTTCTTTCCTTTATTTTCTACTAATATTTCTCTTATTATTATTATTTTTTTAATTTTAATTTTATTTGGGTTGGTAGTTGTGACAGAAACATGGATGGGAAAATTACTGAAAATGATATCAAACAGGTTCTATCACTAACTACAAGCATTTCAGTTTGTTAAATTTCCAATTAACTTCTTTCATAACCTTAAATTCTATAAGCTATATTTTAGATTGATTAGTGTGATTAATTTGAGCACTTTTCCAGACTGTTTTATTAAGTGCTTCTACAAATAAATTGTCTCTAACTCATGAGGAATCAGAGGACTATGCTTCTTTGGTTATGGAAGTTCTTGACAAAGAAAATCGAGGCTATATTGAGGTACCCATTTTTTGTTATATTCTACTGAGTTTATCTAATTTTGGGTTTTCAAACGACATACTAAACTGTGCATACGACATGTATGTGACTGCTGAAGCAGATATCAGAATTTGAGACTCTCTTGAGAATAAGCTTAACAAAGGGCCCTCTTCAGGCTAAACAATCATCCATGGCACATAATTCTTATGACCCTTTTCAAGAACCAACCTCAAAAGCTGAAATCTTGTTCAGGTCTTATTGGAGACGAGCATGGATAATATTGTTTTGGCTTGTCGTTTGCATTGTTCTCTTCACTTGGAAATTCATCCAATATCGCCATAGAACAGCTTTTGAAGTTATGGGGTACTGTCTGTCCACTGCTAAAGGTGCAGCCGAGACCTTGAAATTCAACATGGCTTTGATTCTCCTCCCGGTTTGTCGTAATACAATCACATGGCTTAGGAGTAATAGAAGGATCAATTCAGTCATTCCTTTCAACGACAATATCAACTTCCATAAGGTATGTGGAAGTTTTGGAGATTATTGAGTACAAACTTCACTTAAGTTTTCACCTTTGCTAACTAAAAAGGGATTTTGGTAAATAGGGATAAACATTAACTTGCTAACGTACTTTCCCATCACCAAAAATGCAGCTTTGGTTCCTATAGCTTTGTGCTAATATATTTAGCCAAATATGTCGTAAATTTTTAACTTAGTACTCCAAAATCATGTAAAAAGTTTTAATTTTTGGAGATGGCATTCAATGGAAACAAAAAACCGAAAACTTGCCAATAATACTTTTTGATCGCCAATAATACTTTTTGAGCAGCTTTGGAAAAGCTCACCATAGCTTTGCACTAACACATGTTTATTTTGAGTTTAGCTGATTGCAGGAGGGATTGTGGTGGGAGTGATTCTTCATGGTGGAACTCATCTTGCTTGTGATTTCCCGAGAATTAGTAGCTCCAACAGTTCGATTTTCCAGCAGACAATAGCGCCCGGATTCGGGTATCACCAACCATCATACCTTGAGATATTGGCCACCACAGAGGTGGCAACAGGGATTGTTATGGTAGTACTAATGGCCATTGCATTTTCACTAGCAACAAAGTGGCCGCGCCGCCAGTCACCTTCACTACCGAGGTCGGTCCGACATGTCACTGGATACAACACCTTTTGGTACTCCCACCACTTGTTCATTCCTGTGTATGCTTTACTTATTATTCACTCCATGTTCCTGTTCCTAACAGACAAAGTGGCTGAAAAAACAGTAAGCCTTCTTTTTATTTCTCTCTACTTGCATATTATTTTATCTCATACAATATGACTAATTATAATGTAAAAAGAAGAAAATTAGTTTTGTTTCTAATAATGCTACATAATTATTTTAACCATTATACTTCCCTTTTTATGCTCAAATTTGCCTTAAGCAGACTTGGATGTACATTGCTATTCCAATTCTTATTTATGCTGGAGAGAGGATCCTTAGAGCCATAAGATCAAGCTGCTGTGAGGTTCAAATTTTGAAGGTGTACAATCCTCTTTCTTGTGAAAGTAAGAAAATTTTTACTGCTGTTACAAGGTGCAATGACATTTTGTTCTGTTATGGGTAAACCAAAAATGCAGGCAAGTTTTTACCCAGGGAAAGTTTTGTCCCTAAAATTGCACAAACCAGAAGGATTTAGGTACCAGAGTGGCATGTACATATTCATTCAATGCCCTCAAATATCACCATTTGAATGGTAATATATGTGCTTGTCTGTCAAAGTATTTGCATGTTCTTTTTATTTCTCCTATCTAAAGGTTACTCTATAACGGTAATATTTCTCTTATCTCTTCATTTTCAGGCACCCTTTTTCCTTGACTTCAGGACCAGAAGATGACTATCTTAGTGTGCATATCAGAACTCTTGGAGACTGGAGTTATACAATATATAGTATTTTCCAAGAGGTAGTAACCATGAAACTGAAGAAGACAAATCCACAACTCAAGCTGGAAGAGTATACTTTTCCTCCCCCACAGCCCCTAATAATTGCATAACTCTTCCAAGTTTTGCAGGCAACATTATCTAGGGCAAAGGATTATCCCAATCTATACATTGATGGGCCTTATGGAGCTGCCTCCCAAGACCATGTCAAGTATGATATGGTTGTGCTAATTGGCCTGGGAATAGGAGCTACACCTTTCATCAGCATCCTCAAAGATGTTGTCAATGACATTAGAAAGGCACAAAACAACCACGTAAAAATCTCGGCTTCTTACTTCTCATGTTATTTTCTGACAGTAGGTTGCTTCTGGATTCCAATATATTAACAAAGTTAACCATGTTCTTGAATAGAATGGGTGCAGCTTAAGAAAAGGACCAGTTAAAGCATATCTTTATTGGGTTACAAGAGAACAGAGCTCATTTGATTGGTTTAGAGATATAATGAAGGAAATATCAAACTCAGACCAAAAGCAGGTACATGAAAGAAGTCAACTAGGTCTTTCATCTTATACTTGTGCTAAGAAACACACAAATATTAATCTGAATTTAGTTCATCATTCTATATTAATCAACCATTTTGGTGATTCTACAGTCTGTTGTAGAGGTGCATAATTTCCTAACCAGCATATATCAGGAAGGCGATGTACGGTCAGCCCTGATAAGTGCTATCCAGGCCCTTCATCATGCCAAACATGGCATAGATATTGTCTCCAGGACTCCAGTAAGCACTTCACTTTCTCACTCTCTTTTTTCCTGATACTTCAAAGAACAGAGCTCAGAATGCTATACCTGAAAACGAATTAAAACAGTCCCTTGGCCTCACCATCTCCCCTTAGATAATTCTCTATTGTTCTAGTTCTTGGACTGAACCAGTTGGCACTTTTATCAGTGGAGAACCTGTTCTTGACATTTTGCTCATTTAATGACGAAATGAAAAGGGTTTAGTTGAGAAATTAATAATAGTTTCAGAGTTTAAACACTGAAATTAAGCTAGCCAAAAGCCCCCATTGAATTACAACATCAACAAGGAAATGACTTCTACAATTTTCAGGTGCGAACGCATTTTTCCAGACCAAATTGGTTTAGCATCCTTTCAAAACTGGCTTGGAGACACAGAGGAGCAAGGATTGGTAATCATAGATTCAATTAAAATTGATAAGACAAAAAATAATTTTAATCGTTGATGTTCATTATCCTTTTACAGGACTTCAAGGTGAGTTTATGAGGATTCGGTTGTTGACAACTACTACTTATTTAAACTCGGTTTTCACTTGAACAGGGGTGTTTTACTGTGGCCCATCTGCCTTAGCAAAGGAGTTGGAGAGATTATGCACCAAGTTCTCTACCAAAACCACTACCAGATTCGTATTTCACAAGGAGAATTATTAGAACCGTTGTACACTAAAATTGTCATTGTCTTGCACCAATTCCACAATGGGAATTGATCAAAATCAATAAAGGTCTAAATGTATATGATAATATATATCTCCTCCCCTCATACAGAGAAAAAATAGATGAAAAACTAGTGTTCTCTCTTAATTACAGAGTAGGTTTTGTACTGGATTTTAAGAGAATAAATGCTCAAATTATAAATCAAGGCCCATGGTAGTACACCTTCCTTTACTGCATTGATATTTGAAACACAACCTTTAAATTGGGAATAAATCATAGTTGATCCCAGATTTGGCAAAAAGAACAACAGATGTATTTTGTTAATAGTACCACTAATCCAAAGGGTTTTGAAATTAAATAGAGGAAAGCACCAGTCACATTAACCACCATGGGTCCTAGCCACTGGTTTCAAGGTTTTCTTCCACATGAAAGATGATGATTGACGAAATTTTACAAAAACATCAATCATTTAAAGATGAATTTTAAGTACAAAGGGGGAAAAAAAAATCCCAAAATCAATTGAAACCATGATTCATAAGATGTTTAGTTCCCAGAAACCAGATTTAATTTCTGGAGTAATTATTGGAGTTGAAGAAAAAGACTCAAAAGGTAGCACCACAAAGTTCAAACAAAGCCTCTGCTAAAACCTTATTTCGTCACTGTCGGTGCCGCGGGCGTCATGTTTAGCCCTCGAGTGCTGATGCTCCAGAAATAATCTCAATCAATTCTGTGGTGATAGATGCTTGACGGGTTCTATAAAAAAAATAATACAACAGAAAGGAATCAGTCATGAGAAAGCACATATACATATTACATATATACAAACAAGTATGCATATTCAAATTCCTAACTACTTGTACTAAAAACACCAGAGTTCATTTCATTTAAACCAGTAGGATAACCAAGATGGTTTCCTCATTCATCTAATCAGAGGTCCTTTTCCATGGTAAGCAAAATGGCATGGTAAGAGCGAAAATTTTCAATCAACCCAAGGAACCAAGTAAAGAAAACCCAACCATTTGCTTTCTTCCTGATCAAGTGCATTTCTTGAGTTGAGGATACAGGTACTCCTCAGTAGATCCCAAAAATAAATAAAAAATAAGATAATAATAATTGACTCTATCTCACTAACTCCTTTCTAGTTTGTCTTCAAACAGACAAATTCTCTGGGCTCAACATCACTTTCATCTACCATCAACCATGGTTGGCAGCTATTGTGTCTTTATGGACCAAACCAAGCACCATCTAAGCCAAATGAAAAGTGGCTTTTTTGTGGGTCAATTTCATTGTGCCTTTTGACCTCATCTGAATCCCTTTTCTAATTATGATCTGATTGATTAAGTGAAGAACTTTTGCCCTTCACAAAACCTAACCTAGTGCATACGCCCACGCAATAGCCCGAGACTAATAATTTTGTATGTCTATGAGAGGACTAAGAAATTTGTATGTTATGAGAGACCTGTTATAAGTAAGTGTGAGGCGATCAAGCATGTCTCCGGCATTTCTGCTTGAGCTATCCATGGCAGACATCCTTGCTCCTTGTTCACTACAAGCATTCTCCAACACGGCATTGAACAAGACCTGATGGATATTTACTCATTAATATAATAAATGCATTAGAAAGAGAAAATGCAGAATATATCTAGTTTAAGATTTCATTTCAACTTGAGAAAATAAATGTAAACGTTAATAGACTCCATTAAGGATTCAGATCCACATTTCACAAATATTCCACCCATTTGGACAATAAATTCTAACGTAAGATAACAAAAATAAATTATCAAATAACAATAATGTTATTGTCTTGTCCACACAGCTCAGCCAAGATATTTGCAAGAAAAGAAAGCAACTATTACCCAGAAATTGATAGAAGGTATGCCCATATTCAGAAATCAGCTCATATCTAAATCTAGATGTTTAATAACAGCGTTCAGGTGCTGCCTAATTGTATTAGCAGACTACAGTTGCTTCATACCATAGAAAAGAGGAAGTCCAAAGTAGGCCATGTTGACAGTCATCTTATAAAGGTACAACATCTTGAATGACTACAGCGAGTTCATATTAATCTATGAGCATGTGATAGTCGCAAAAATAATGGACAATAATAGCCAGCCAAAGTTGAGTAACATACACAAGAAAACTGGAACTCTGCCAGATTCTGAAGTACTTCGGACTTCGTCTCACCACCTTCAATCTCATAGGAGTCTAGATCACCAACTTTCCCCCCAGCTTCAGACTCTCTCTCGACAACCTATAATAACATATCATCGGATATCCAATCAGCCAAATAGCTTTAGAAAACAAGACATAAATTGTTAATAACATACTGAAATATTCTATTACCTCTGGAGACAAGACAGTTGACACTGTTGGGATAAACGAGACAACCGAATGGAACTTGTTGAAGACAATTCTGAGGGCATCATACTCCACATTTTTCAAAATGTCATCAGCAAGAACAGACACCTGAAAAGGAAAATAAATATTAGAACAAAGTCTAAGATTAAAATGAAGTTTTTACAATATAATGAATTTCACAGGAAAAAAATAGTTCATCGAAGAGTATTAATGAAAGCAACCAGGTAAAAAAACTTGTCTATGAGGCATATAATGAATCAAAAACAACAAAATGTCAATTGACTAACTAATAATGAGGTCAAAGTTAAAAAGCGTTGAATAGTTACGGAAGTTTGCGAACATAATGAGCGTCTCAATCTAGAAGCATGGTATCCAAGCGTGTAAATATGTGCAGACAAATTAAAGATAACTACTTGATCCTATCATACATGTGAGAGAAACATAGGACACCAACCTGAGTATAATTCAGAGGATTCTTCTGCAACTCAGTTATTGACAGCTCAATGTATTTCTTCGAGTCACGTATCAATTGAGCTTTTGCCTTTTCTCCCAAGATAACATATTTTGTTTCCTTGTCAGGGCCTATAATAGAGGGAAAACATCGAATTTATATGGCCTCCAATCTTCACAGACATTAAGAACTAAACAACCAGCTTGCAGATTTACCAGAATTCAACTTGTATAAACTCTTGCTTATCTTGACCGAAGTAGAATTAATTCCACCACAAAGTCCTTTGTCGGAAGAAACGGTTACAATAACATTCTTCTTAACATCAACACCTAGGGTTGCACAATCAAATATACAATAAGATTACCAAATAAAATACAATAAGAGCAACTTATAACTGATAGGAAAACAAAAGGCATAAAAGAACATACATACAATTATATTGATAGAGAAGGCAGATTAATAAAAGAAAGAAATAGACTGGTTCAAGAAATATCATTTCAAAGCATCATATAACCCCACAGTTTGTTTTTAGCATCCAGTAACATTCTAAGAGTTACTTAAATCTCTTACTAAAATTGTCATGGAGTATTTGTATAAGCATTTTACTTTGTGCCAACCTCCTTATCACTAAAAACAACTACTATATAGAAGTGCAACAAAATAATGAAGATAAACAGACGTTTTTCTTAACTACTTTTCCAAAGTTGCAGTTTCACTGGCTTCAGCACAGTTGCCCATCATTCACATGTAATTTCAAGGAGTACAAAATGATAAAAGCTTGTTGAGAAACATACTGGGAGTGTCACCAAGAAGGGCAGTAAAAGGCTGCCACAGGCCACGGGAATTTTCAGCTTTAGTTTGAATTGCTCGTAGCTTTGAAGCAGCAACCATCTTCATAGCTTTTGTAATCTTTTGGATATTTTTCACACTCTTCATCCGGTTTCTAACTGTATAAAGAAAACATCAAAAGCTATAAAACTATGTGCGATATCTTACCAAAACAAATAAAACAATGTACAAGATTCCTTCAACAAAAGACCAAAAGAGCACAATTCCATCACCAAAAAGAAAGCAATGCAACTTACCGACTTGAGTAGAAATAGAGCGTACTCCACAAGGGGCCTGCTCCCTGCACACCCAAATAAAATAGTTGTTTAAAGCACCTAAAAGGGAACGGGGAGATGATCTTTAAAAATGCTATAGAATTGAAGAAACAGTACTCTCAATCATCGTTAGGTGAAATGAAAACATTCTCATTTTCCCCTGTTCATTTAACGTTCATTTTCTTTCCCCAAAGCTTCCAAATTCCTTTACGTAATAATACATATTATTACCTTCTCATACAAGTTATAGATTCACAAAATGCAGCTGCAGCTGCTTAAAGGATAAAGCTTTAAACTATTTTAACATAACATAGTAACATACTTTCAAATAACAGTGTAACTTTCTACTAAACGAAGGAAAATACATAACTCCTTAGAACACTTCAAAGTTTCCACCATATTTCTAACAAGAGCAACGAATAAACCAAAGCAAAGTACCCAGTGTTAAAATGGTCTCTAAAGCTTAAAATACGGTCTCCGCTGTCCAAAAACAATTAAAAACTCTGTACCTCAAAAAAAAAAAAAAAAGCAGCGTGATCCCACCATTTATCTTAATCAAAGCAATATCTTCTCTAAGCCAGAGTAACCATGGACAAAACGTATGAACACTCAAATTCAATCTTCTTAAAAAAAAAAAAAGTCTTTTGCTGGTTTAGGGTTTAGATTGATTAATTTCATAATATTGATATCTACATTTTCTCGTTTAGCTAAAAATTGAAACCCCACAACATTCATTTCGTCTGTATTCCTCAACTTTCTCGGGAACCAAACAGGGATATCGAGAATAAAAATAATCAGATTCGAAGCAGAAGCATAAGAATAAAAGATTAAAGGAACTATACTCAGCGATGAGAGAGGATCGGACGACGGCGGCGATTGGATTGGGGGAGGTCAGAGGGGAGAGACAACGCCTCCCCTCTCGTCTCAGAGCTGCCATGGCCATTGGTGGAGATGGATTATACAGATGCTGCAAACCCTAGAATTGGAGGTAGTTTGGGATCGGAAATCCTTTTCTTATACTTTGTGCCGAGTGCTCAGATGCGCCTATACTCGCTCTCTGGGTCTCACTCTCTCAAAGACGGGAGATTTAAATTGTTTTTGGCAAGGATGGGATTTGATGCGTACAAGGTCAGACCAAAACGACGTCGTTTTATATTCTCAATGGTAATAATAATTTTATGGAATATAATATAAATTTTGAAGCCAATGACCCATTTGTTACAAAGTGTTAGTTTTAATTTAACAGAAAATAGTCATGGACGAAGCGTATAATTAGGCATTATTTATTTTTATGAGTCAGAATCTCATTTTCAGCCATAATTATTAAACTATGTGCTTTGCACAAGACTTAATTATGTAGGGCTGAAAATCGGTCGGTTTCGGTCAATTTTCGCTGAAATTTCCATCGAACCGAATTTCTCAGTTTTAATATATTGAAAACTGAAACCGACTGCCGGAAAAAGAAAAATCAGTCGAAACCGAATTTTCAGTGTTTAGTCAGTTTCGGTCGATTTCGGTGTTTAATAAGTAATAAATATAATCGGGACCTTATGTATAGCATATTAAGCAAATGACTTAGTAGTTATTGTGCCTTTGTCTTAGACGCAGTTGGCCTAGACTTGCTAGGTTCGAATCCCATTAACGTCAATGTAATATATATTATCGGTCGATTTCGGTTTAACCGAAACTTATATTTCTAAAATCGAAGCTGACCGAAACATTCGGTGCTGATGTGGCACTGAGAGTATTCGATTTTTTAACGGTCGGATTCGATGAATCCTCTTTTTTCTTACATCTCTATAATTATATTAAAAATTTAATAGTTTGTGAAAAAAATGGACATTACTGACCGAAACATTCGGTGCTGATGTGACATTGAGAGTATTTGATTTTTTAACGGTCGGACTCGATGAATCGTTTTTTTCTTACATCTCTATAATTATATTAAAAATTTAATCGTTTGTAAAAAAAAATGGACATTGCTGCAATAATTGCATAAGTCTTGGTAGTCTACTCTGTATCGGTGCTGATGTGGCACTGAGAGTATTTGATTTTTTAACGGTCGGATTCGATGAATCGTTTTTTTCTTACATCTCTACAATTATATTAAAAATTTAATAGTTTGTAAAAAAAATGGACATTACTGCAATAATTGCATAAGTCTTGGTAGTCTACTCTGTATGTTAAAAATTCAAAAATCTCATTCTTGATCATAATTACCAAACCGTGTACTCTGTAATGACTTATTTCTATTAAATATTTAACAGTTTGTGACAAAAGGATCATTGTTGCAGCAATTATATAATTTAGGGACCATTACTATGTAAGTTAAAAATTCAGGGATCAAAGTGGTACTACAAGTACAGTTCAGGAATAGGCTATTAATATCATTAATCCTTGTAAAAATAAGGTAAATTGACAAAAAATTTATAAAAACAAAAAAAAGGGGTTTGTGGACTAAATTTCAAATATGATAGGGTAAATAACTACTCTAAACAAAAGTCTAAGGAGTTGGATTCTAGTACCTTTTTACCAGTACGAGTGTTTTTTGAACCGTTAGATGAAAAGTATGGGAGATAGGCCTCGTTTGTTTCAACCATTTCATTCTATTGGAATGAAAAATTTATTTGAATGTGTGTTTATTTCAACAATTCAGTTTTTCCATTCAAATGATCTTTTAGAATGTGTGTTTGTTTCAATAATTAAGTTTTTCCATTTAAATGGTCCATCTAAAAAGTTAACCATTGGAATGGTCTTTTTGTGTCTTGAATGAGAATGGAGGGGGGGAAGTGTTTTTGAATGGTCCATTCCAATGCTCCCATTCTAATTACAACACATTCCACTATTTTTTCCATTCAAATATCTCACATTCCAATTATAACACATTCCATAATTTCCATTCAAATATACACATTCAAATAGGCAAACCAAACGGGCCCTTAGTATTTCATCACTGGTGAATTACCTTCGAAAATGCAGTAGTTCCAGCCAGCGGAGGTCACACAGTCCACGGCAAGGCGAGCCGCCATGGTTTCTTCCTGTGAGGGCTTAGTCACTGAGACTGTTTCAGTTTTAATGAGAAGCAATTCACTGTCTACATTGCGTGCCACTTCCATATTTTATCTTAGATTCCCATGTATGAGTCCTTAAAAGTGGAGCAACCACTATTGTTGCAGGGAAAAAAAAAAAGAGCTCTAAAATCAAAGCTAATAATGGGAATCCTTGAAAATTACAGATCTTATAAAACAAGTTCATCTTTATTTCATTCTCTCAAATTTTTGACAAAAAATAGAAAACAAAAAAACAACCATAATAGCTTTGCCAAATACGAAATTTTACAGAAAACTTGAACGATCTTTAACATTCAAATGGTCTTCAAGCTCTAAGCAGTTTTGTCAAACAAGAAATTCCAAGTTTTGAAATCACTAGTTTTTAAGCTCCAAGTTCTAACTTTTTAATTGATAAACTTAAGGGGGAAAAAATGAAGTATCCATAGTTAGCTATCTTCATTTTTTTTCATCTTTTTTCTCTTTTATTTTCACGAAAGACAAATAAAAAAACTTGTGTGAGAGGAGAGAAATATCATGATGTTGGGCATATTTCACTACATTGAGGTGTATTTGTAATTTTTTGGGACACTGCTTTTACTCTTTATAACCGTTGGATTAAATTCAATGGCTAAAAAACTGCACCTAGAAAGTACGAGGGATTTTGCCTTTTTTACAATAGAATTTTCCTATTTCTTTCATTAGCTAAAATTTCTTTCCTTCCACTTTCTCTCCAATTTAGAGGAAAAAAATTTGGGGGTCCCATCTCATTTATTTTCCTTCCTTTTTTTCATCCATTTTCTCTTTCTCTCTGTTTTGCTTCCTACTAAACAACTAATTTTTCATTTTCTCTCTCATTTTCCCTCATACTCTTTCTTTCCTCTCCGTTTTCCCTCTTATCAAGCAGATCCTAAAAATAATGGATAATATCATATAAAAAAGTACCACTTTTAGCCTTATAGTAAAAAAATCAACGTCTTTTTATTAATATCAAATAAAATATTCTATTTATGTTTTTTTTTTATCAAATCTCACATGATTCACATATACAGTCAAAATTAGAGTATAAAATTATTGTATAAATATTTTTATTGTTTAAAACTGTTTATAGACATCCATAGAAATAGGCAAAAGGCAACCTTATAGATCAAAAAATAATTTATAATCTCTTAGAAATTCAACAGTAATAGATTTCAAACACACAAAAAATCATTTTTTGAATTCTGTTATCTTATTTGAAAAGTAAAAACAATTGTTTTCAATAATTTTAACTCTAAATTTGACTATACTTATAGATCTGGTGAATTTTGATAGAAAAATACAAATAAAAGATTTTATTTAATATTAATAAAAAGGCGTGTTTTATTTTTTATTGGTAAAAGGGTAAAAGTCATGAGTTTGTTTTAATATTATCCCTTACAAATAATATTATGAAGTATATTGCAATGAGATATAAACCGTGTAAATCACCAAATTGTCTCCAAACCACATCGTGTTGGCTGATTTTTGCGGTGTGCTTTCTTTTTTTTTTTTCTTTTTAATTAATACCCATAAAAAGTAAATCTAATGCTACTAGGTTATCATTTTGGTTTGGGTGGCAGTTTGCGTCAACGAGTCGAGTTCATATCGGATTGACGTACAAAATCTACATAAAAAGTTTAATGCTACTAAGTTATCATCTTGGTTTGGGTGGCAGTTTGCGTCAACGAGTCAAGTTCATATCGGATTGATGTACAAAATCTATATAAAAATATTCCAATCCAAACTCGATTTGTGGGCGTCTTGTCTAAAAATCGTCAATCATAATCTAACCCACTCAACCCATTTATATAGGCAATTCTTAGCTCACAACATGTTTTTGAACTGCTAACTCACTTATGATCCGTATTTTTAACTATTATTTTCCTAATTTTAAGGTTATTTTAGTCTTATTTTAAAATAAATAAAATATATGAAATTTTTGTATAAATTAAAGTATTTTTATTTATTTATAATCCACGATAGGTAACATTATTTTTTGTCTTTATATTTTTTTTATAAATTATTAAGTTAAGAATATTTTCTCATAATTTAATTATTTAGAAATTTATTGATGCATCAAACGAGTTAATTTCTGATTGGGTAAATTGATCAAAACCCAGCTTGCATTTTAATTTGTGTCAAACGGGATGACCCAACTTTGACCCACCTTATTTTTTTCAATACTTACCAACAAAAATTCGTGTGTCATATTTTAACATTGTAATTCGAATTACCACCCGTTATGAACTAACCACTAGTTTAAACAATTCTCTTTTAATCTATTATTTATTTTCCTGTAGTTTTACTTTGAAGTGAAAGTAAAACAAAAATTGAAAAGAAAAAACATTAAAAAAAAAAAAACTCGCAGATCTCATCTCTCAAGAAAAGAAATTACAAATGAAAAATGACTTATTGCCCAAGAAAAGAAATTAAAAATAAAAATCACTTATTGCCCGCCTTCCAAGACAATAGACAAAAGCACTATTGCCCCGTCATCTTAAACCTTAAACCCTACAAAGAGGTTTAACGCTAGTTCTAGAGAGCTCCAATGGCGGTTCAGAGTTCCAGTTCCAATTCGAGCGAAGCTCAAGCTCTCGGCAGCAGCACTCCTCGCAATCATTTCTTCAGTAAGCTTTTTTCTATTCTCTTAATTAAATTAAATCTCTTTAGTACTGTTAAAACTTTCGTCACTAGGCAATGGCATTTTCATAACCCTCAACTTTTATTTATTTATTTATTTATTTCTTTTTGAAAGTATGGAGAGAGTTTTGTTGGGGAGCCATTGCTGGGGCTTTTGGGGAAGGGATGATGCATCCAATTGACACCATTAAGACTCGTATTCAAAGTCAAGCTATTCTCACCGGAACTCAGGTACAAATTATTATTACCATTTTTTTTTAAAATTTTTTGGAGATTCTATTGTGTTGTATATATCCGTAAAACTAATGGCTTTTTTTTTTAAAATAAAAATATAAAATAAAAT
>JXTC01000288.1:6422-78162 GCA_002914845.1 Trema orientale
AATTTGATAGTTCAAAAAACGTTAACCTACTCGCTAATGTAGAACTGATACTGATTTTTAATTATAATATTCGATCTTATTCTTACCCAGTGTGTTCGAAATCTTCCCCCAAGACAGACTTGAAGTAGTTAACAACGACGGGGTTGGAGTCGCCGTTATCATCACTTTTTTGGTAGCCAAACGAAAACGTCTCCTTCCATGGCAACTTGGACGTGTATCGATCTGCATGAGCACCAGAATATCCCGAAAGGCTGCCGCGTTTTCGTCGGACACTGAGCTTCTTGCTTAAGGGCAAGCTGAAGATGGCGTCCATTTCGTCGTGTGCAGCCTGAATGAGGTTGAGGTCGACGCCATGGTTGATCACTTGGAAGAAACCGTGGTTCAAGCAAGCCGTTTTGACAAGCTCGGCCGCATCAGCGGTGGCCAACTCATCTCCTCTTAGGAATCCTTGTAAGTCTATCAAAGGCTCGTTGAGTTCTTCTTGTGTATTATCCACTAAGTCCCCATGTGGCCAAATGAATTGGTTTGGTAAGTTTGGTTGTTTCTCGAGTAGGTTTGAGTCGAATACTAAAACACCATTATTCTCTTCTTTATTGAGCTTTTCCATTGACGGAGGAGGGCACAAGAGAAGAGGTGAAGGAGTACTGGTTGAGTCCATCAAGAGAGACATTTTGAATAAGTAGGTGTTTGGGAAAAATGTATTTATAGAAGTACTAACATATTATTTCATAGTACTGGCCTACTGGGAAAGAGAGAGAGAGAGAGAGAGATGGTTAAAATGATTTATAACTAAAAATAAAGGAACTATTAAAAAAATATTAAACGAAATTAAAAATTGTGAGAAGATGACTGAGAAAAGCCAAGGCCGTCCATTGGGAAGGTCGAAGTTTAAAAGAAGGTTTAGTAAGGAGGCCAACAACAGAGACGAGTGGACGCCCTCTAGTCCTTTCAGTCACTTTCTCATCTTTGGAAACAACTAGATTATCATATCCGCAGCAGCACCTATACTCTAAGCTATCCTCTCTTCTCAATCTTGTTTGTCTTTTCTGCGTACTAATAGCTCAGATTGCTTATTCCCACTAGGACTCCCGTAAAAATTGAGAGAAATAAAACAAATTAAAGCAAAACTATACATAATATATATACATATATATATTTAGATATATGCCAAAGGTCCTATTGTTGTTCATCATACTACACATGTGATAACATAACAGAACTTGAACAATATGACGAACTATTAGACTACATATTGAATTGTTTATAATTATGTGGTAATAGTAATACACTATTGTTATGAATCAAAGGTTGTAATACTTTATTAACAAGAGCAATAAAGGAAAAAATAAAGCAAGTATATACACAAAAGTTTATAATAATATTCATCCCCATTTGGAGAGGTACGTCTACTTTTAACTACTTGCTGGGAAGGAAATGGCCACCTAGCCCTAGCAGACATACAAGGAAAAAAATGCATAAGCAATAAAATAAAGTGGAATAAAAAGACACACAATTTTATATAGTTCACCTAATTTAGGCTACATCCACATGACTATTGCAGATCTTTTACTATATAGAGAAAATTATACAAGTATTTATAAACACTCACAACTCTCACATCACAACCCTAATTTCAATTACACCCAAGAATATTTCTCACAAAAAATTCTCTTGAAGCTTTTTTTCTTAAGCTTTATCTAAGACTCTTCTCTCTTTCTATGGGATTTTTCTTTCTTCTGCGGGATGCATTAATGAAAAGGAGAGGAGCTCTATTTATAGGAGAGCTTTCCTTCTCATTCCGCGTTCAAAAATACTTTATTTTCCATTTGGTGGACAAGAGTCCACAAATATGGGCATCTAATTCAGTGCCCATCCTTTTTGACTTTAGCAATCTCTCACTTGAGAACTTGATTTCAATTATGTCTTCACATCTGATTAATACAGTAGTCCATCTCTCTTCTTTGTACTTACAGGCCAACTAATACTAAATAGCGCTTCAGTTTATCAATGGTCACCATCTTTGTTAGTATATCTGCAGGCTTTTTGCTTTCCGAAAATTTTGTCAAGTACTAAGACTGCATCTTCCAAAGTTGATCTGATGAAGTGATAGTGTACTTGTATATGCTTTGTCCTAGTATGAAAAATAGGATTTCTTGCTAAGTAAATTACATTATACCTGTCACAATGCTACACACTCTTCTCGTGCCTGTGACTTAACTCTTCAAAGAAAAACTATAACCAAATCATCTCTTTGCAAGTTTCTATTACAACAATGTACTCTGCCTCAGTTGAAAATGCAATAATCTTTTGTAACTTAGAAACCCAACTAACTGTTGTACCTCCAAGAGTATACACATATCTAGTAGTACTCTTTATACCGTCTAAATCACCGGCCATGTCAGTATCTACATAACCTTGTAAGCCCAAAGGTGTCTTTCTGAGACATAGGGCCTTGTCCGCAGTATCTCTCAAAAATCTGAGAATTCACTTTACTGCTTCTCATTGTTATTTTCCCAGATTGCTTATATAATGGTTCACAACTCCCATTGCATGAGCTAAATCTGGCCTGGTATATATCATGGTATTAATAAGGCTACCAATAGAAGACACATAAAATACCTTCGCCATGTAGGTCTGCTCCTCCTTCGTCGAGGATGATTACTCATTAGCTAGTTTGAAGTGATTAGCCAAAGGAGTACTCACAGTCTTTGTTCATTCCATGTCGAAGCCACAAAGCACTTTCTTTACATACTCCTTCTAAGATAGCTTCAAGGTTCCATTCTTTCTATCTCTAGCAATCCTCATCCAAAGGATTTGCTTTGTAGCTCCCAAATTCTTTATAGAGAATTCTTCCAATAATTCCCTCTTGAGCTTATTAATCTCCTTCATGCATACTCCAGCAATCAACATATCATCTATATAAAGAAATAGGAGTTATCAAACTTCTTCACACAATAGCAGCGATCTACCTGGTACCTCAAGTAACTATTGTTATTCATAAATCTGTCAAACTTCTTGTACTATTATATTGGAGCCTGTTTTAGGTCATACAGGCTCTTCTAAAGTTTGCACACCATTCTTTCTTTTCCTGGTACTTCAAAATATTGTGCTTGCTTCATGTAGATTTCTTTCTCTATAGTGATCTTGAAATTTAACTGCTCTAGATGTAGATCTTCCTTACCTACTAACCCAAGTACTATTTTGATTGTGGTTAGTTTAACCACTGAAGAGAAAATTTATGTGTAGTCGATGCCTTCTTTCTGTTTAAAATCTTTTACAATGAGCCTTGTCTTATATTGCTTGCTTCTGTCACTTATTCGGTAGACCCACTTGTTGTGTAATACCTTTTTTCCTTCTGGTAGTTCAGCCAAATCCTATGTCTGATTAAACAATAACGAATCCATCTCATCTTTCATGGCTAACTTCCACTTGGTTGATTCATTATCCTGCATAGCCTCTTCATAACTTTTTGGTTCGCCTATATCAGTCAGTAGAATATAATGCAGTGCTGAAGAATATCTCTATAGTAGTCAAATAGTTCTGGAAGATCTCCTGAATTCAGTTACTAGAGTTAATAGATCTGTCTCGGGAGCTACTCCTTCTTGATTTTCTTAGACATTATTCTTTATCTCATCTATTGGGATATCGTTTAATGGTACATCGTCTGTCTTCTTAACTTTAAGATATGCATCATTGGCTCTAGTACCCAACCTGTTCTTGTATAACATATTCTCATTGAAGATAACATCTTTGCTCTTGATGAACTTACGACTTTGGTCATCCCAGAAATGATAACCAAAACCATCGTTTCTATAACCAACAAAATAGCACTTCTTGGATTTCGGATCAAGCTTACTTCGGCTAGCAGGGCTGATATGAACACAAGATAAATAACTAAAAGAAGTTTGACCTCTTTATCACTCCAAATCTCTTCTAGTATTTTGTAATCAAGAGGTGTTGAGTGTCCTCTATCGATTAGAAATGCAGCAGTGCTAACTACTTTGACCCAGAATATTTTCGGTAATCCAGCATGTAACCTCTTGCTCCTAGTACGTTCGTTCAGGGTCTTGTCCATCCCCTCAGCTACGTACCATTTTGTCGTGGTTTTCCTAGAATAGTTTTCTCTATCTTGATCCTATTTAGTGTACAATACTTATTGAACTCATCATCATTATATTCTTCTCCATTATCGGACCGCAAACATTTCACTTTCAAGGTTATTTCATTTTCTACCTTGGTTTTCCATTTCTTAGTGGCATTGTAGACATCAGATTTATTTCTCAGAAAATAAAGTCATACCTTTCTACTCGAATCATCAATAAAAATGAGATAATACCTTGAGCTATTAAGGGATGTTACAGGAAATAGTCCCCATACATCAGTTAGAACCAGCTCTAACTTTGATGCTTGTGATTCTCCACTAGCTTTCTTTCTGACAGCATCACCTTCATTCCCTTCTCGCTTATATGCCTAAGTCACTAGTGCCATAGATTTAAATTAATACCGGCATATATAATTACTAGTGTATTTCTGCAACTGTAAGTCATATAAAAAGTTCCAATTTTGTTTCCTTGAGTAACAATTATGGCTCCTTTTGCTGACCTTCCATGGGCCATTTGTAAATTTCACATTGTGTCATTCTTCGTTAAGCTATCCTATTGACATAAGATTCCACTTCAAGCCTGGTATATACTTTACTTTCTGGATTTTTTATGTCGATCTATTTGACATCTTCAAATGAATATCACGCATACCAATAATCTCAAATAGTACTCTATTAGCCAGATACACATTACCGAAATTATGAGCAACGTAATTCTCGATAGTTATATGGTGTGCAGTGGCACAAAATGAAGCTTCTGAGTCTAAAACCTAAGAATCAATTGGACTATCAACAGATAATAGTAAAACCTTCTACACCTCCTCAGTCACAACATTGGTATTTTGTGAGTTATCTTCTTTCTTTGGTGCTCTGTAGTTCTTTTTTAAGTAGCCAGTCCTGCTACAGTACTAACACTCCAGTTTTCTTCATGGTCTATACTTGTCTCTACCATTCCTTAATTTGGACCTGCCGCGATCTTGGTTAGAATTCCTCTCGTTGTTCCTGCCCCTATTCTCGAGATTTATTGCAGAACTTGATGATATTCCTTTACTAGAATCTACTCTTTGCACTTCCTCAACAAGAACTTGATCCCTGACATTATTGAATTAGAATTTCTCTTTGCCAACGGAATTGCTAAGTACCACACACATAGGTTCTAAACTATTTGGTAAATATGCCAAAAGTATGAGAGCATGAATCTCATCATCAAATTTGATTTCAACAGACGTCAGTTGTGAGACGATCATATTGAATTTGTTGATGTGTGCTGCTACTAAAGTATCTTCTCCCATCTTTAAATTAAACAACTTATTTATCAAATGAGATTTCTTATACATATCAAACAGGATGTTCATCATCTCCATTATGGTCTTAGCTTCCTCCATATTGTAAGCAATATTCTTTGTTAACGTTAATTGAATTACGCTTAACACCTGTCGATCAAGGAATTTCCACTTGTCGACCTCCATTTTATCTGGTTTCACCCCTAATAGAGGTTGATGTAATTTCTTACTTTGCAAATAATCACTAACCCGTAATCTCCAGTATAAGAAATCTAAACCGTCGAATTTGCTAATACCTAGTCCCAATCTGTCTTCTCCAGCTATTGCTTCCTACTGTTAACTTTTCATATACGTGAACAGTACTATATAAATGAACAGAAAAGGTAGACGTGAATAATAGTATATACATGAACAATATTATACGAATGAATAGTTCTCTGACCTGTGTCGCTCTGATACCAGTTGTTGGGAAGGAAATGAGCACCTAGCACTAGTAAACACGGGAAAAAAAAAGGAAAGAATATGGAAGCAATAATATAAAGCAGAATAAGAAGATACACGATCGTGGTTCACTCAATTTAGGCTACGTCCACGAGATTACTGCAGATCTTTCACCATAGGGAGAAAATTATACAAGTGTTTACAAACACTCATAACTCTCACCTCACAACCCTAATCCCAATTACACAAATATTTCTCTCAAGACTTTTTCTCTTAAGCTTTATCTGAGACTCTTCTATCTTTCTATAGAATTTTTCTTTCTTCTGTGGGATCCATTAATGAAGAGGGGAGGAGCTCTGTTTATAAGAGAGCTCACCTTCACCTTCCGCGTTCAAGCATAAATGTGAGTGAACAAATGTCCATAAATGTGGGCTCCCAATTAGGTGTCCATGCTTTTTGAACTTGACACTACTTTCAGTTATTACAGATTTAACACTAAAATGTTTTTAATTGAATAATTCACAAAAAAAAATATCATGGAAAGATTCAAGCATCCAAAACTAGGTTGGTAAGTGTTTTAAATATGATAAAACAAAATGAATATAAGAAAATCTCATAGCTCACGTCTATCAAACTCTATGCATCTATCTATTATCTCAGTTGATCAAAACCAGCATAATATTCAGTATATATATTAGGAAAAATTTGGACAACCAAGTAGATGTATGAGATAGTTACCCAATACATATACCAAAGAAAGGGGCCTTAATGCTGCCCTTTTAATCCTTACATCAACCTTAATTATCGTGAAAGTTAATCCGTGTGCGTACTCTCTATCGGAGTAATTTGTGTGAATATAATTAGGTTCCACGTATCCGGCACCTTTATATTACATACGTAATAATTTATTGGTAATCAATAGCTGTGTTGTTTGGGGAAAAATGAAATTCCGTTAATATTCACCAGTAAAGAACTCATGAGAATATATGATAAACATAAACCTTCAAACTGACACGTGGAATGTGACTTGGTCGGTTGTCAGTACAAACAGTTTCAACCCATAATTGAGTTGGTCTAAGTCAAGCAAAATTTATTATGACAAGAATGCGATGCGATGGATTTGACGGAATGGTGAGCAATGTTAATATGACGAGAGTTTGAAAATCTTTTGGTTAAAATGGCCAACATGAAATCACCAGTATTTCAAACATTATAATTAGTCCACCTTTTCCATATCTTTTGTTTGCTATAATATTTGCCCAGTATTTCCTCTCAAGCAAAAATATTTGAATAATATTGTACGTAGTAATGACAGAACTGCAAAACTTTATTTAATTATTACTTTTATTTACAAACTCGTTTATGGTAGGAAGAAAATATATAATACTAGCTGATCCACTCAGAAGTTTACATGGTCATATATAAACTAAAATTTATAAGATTAGGCTTCAGAATATTCTCGATCGTGAACCATTTAACTAACAAACAAATTCCCCAGCCAGAGATCAAAAAGAAGAGGTTTGTAACACGAATCCTCCTATGCTGTATATAAAGGTTTCGAGTTAAAACTTTTATATAATTATAAACATAAAACTTATATAAGCCATGGATAAGATCTTGAATTATACAATGATTTACCATTCGCTAGTCATTTTCAAATGATCGCCATCGGGTACCATTTCATAGTGTTAAAGACAGAGAGAAAGATAATGTTCACAAAACTGTTAAAGTTCAAAGGATATATTCATAATCCGTTCATAGCTACCTTATCATTTTTAAGTCTATCCTTATCGCTCATGTATATATATCATCAGAATATGCAGAAAATAATTAACTCATAATATAATACTGCATAGTAGTAATTTACTACATTATTGATACCATATATCTCAAATGTCCAATCTCCAGCTTCCATGTGGAGGATTAATTATCCGAGATATATCTCAAGACAAATTCATCTTGTACTCTTAATTTTTTTCCCTTTTAATAAACTTGAAACTTTTCATCCCCTCTGGCATTCTTGTACTCAAGTTTGTGATCATCTTTCTCCCTGTCTCCCATAAGTTTCTGCCAAAAATATATGCTCAGCTTGTAAACTTTATGTAGGGTCCTAACTGGGGTGCACTACACTCTCAAGTTTCATAAAATGGCCATGGGGACGTGGATATGAAATCCGAAATGAAATTTCTAGATTTTCTGGTTTTAGTTTCTTCGTATACAAACATATGTCCATACAAACAAAACATAAAAGATTATATGATCATCAGACAATTAGTATACACATATCCATACCGAGCAAAAAAAAAAAAAATAGGACATAATGATCATATCATGACAATTTGTGTACATGTACACGCGTATGATGTATTATCGTGCCCAGGAAAAATTGTGAGATTAAACAATTGTATTCATGCTTTCGAAGGGCAGTGAGAGAAAGAATAGACAAATTTGGTCGGGAGTCAATTTCCAATTTCCAACATCTACTTGTCTTTTACATAGCACAAAAAAACATGTGACCCCTAGCCACACCCTCTCCAAAAAAAATAAATAAATAAATAAATAAACAATCTTTGGAAGTGTATATATATATATATATATTAAATAAATTAATAAAAAAAATGTAGTTGAGTAAATCAAATTTCTTGATTTAAAATTCATTTAATTAACTTTTCTTTTTTTTTTTTTTGGTTGGCCTTGCTTATTTTCATCCTCATCAAGGAACGGATTGTTTGGTTTGTAATTTTTTTATTTCTCTTTCTAAAGAATCCAAAGAAAGGATATGAGATAAAGCTTGTACCAATTTAGTTGGGATAGTTTTCTATACTCTTCCTTTTTATTTATATATAAAAAAAGTTAATTTCATTAGAGAATAAGCTATTCATATATAATTGCAACATTATGTATATGTATATATCGTAAACGCCTTAAAGCTAAAAGAAAGACTAAAACAAGGCAATCGATCGATGTGAATATTGCTTACAATAATCAACGTAGTTAATTTTTCGGATGGTTCATTTTTTACCCAAAAAATGATGTTGTAATCTCGCTTTACAAATAGTAACATATGATTACTTAAATAATTAAGTGGATAAGATGACTGTGTGTGAATATAAATATTCACTGAAATAAAAACAAATATTTCCTCAAATGTATCGATCGGACCACGACTTGAGTTCAAAATTGTCGTCTTCTTTCAGTCTACTTACTCGTCTCACGTCACATGTACATATTGTGTTTGGCTACTCACTCATCACTTGGCTTGAATTTTCAAATCAATTATATGCTAGTAAACATGAGTATCGATCTGGCTGCACAGAATTGGAGTCTTGTAAGCAATTTGACATCTCAAACAAGGAACTTCCGCCTTGGAGTTTCTTTTTGAAGTTGATTTTGTTTTTTCTTTTCTTTTTTGCCACCAAAAGTATTAGCAACGAAAAGCTGAGCTGACAATTTCGGTTCTTTTTTTCAAAAAAAAAAGAGGGAAAAAAAAAAAAACTCTTGACTAATCAAGCTCTGACTATAGTTGATCGCCAGGATTTGGATCCCAATAACTTCCACGGCCAATTGGCATGGAGTGGATCTAGCTAACCCGATTATATTTGGTCGGTGACAGCTTCTTCTTACTTGCATGCAAATCAAGCAATAATATTGTGAAATATGTTATAAACATATCTGAAGTTATATATATTTTAAATAGCATGGAAACTTATATGCTAATCGCATACTATACAATAAACTAGTATGTTGTAACATGCACATAGTTGGGATGTGCCAATAGAACATTTCGATGCTCTTCCAGAACCCTCAACGGTTCATATAAGAAATAATATGCATGTGATTACTAGCAAACGTTTATAAAGATAGCTACTAAGTACTAATAGTACTAGTATGTAGTAATTGGGTTATTTCTCTATGTCTAGATTTAATTAAACAATTTTGTCATGCATGACATTAAAAAAGGTGCATTACTTACAACGAGCTTAAAATTATAAAATGGAGTCATTGTCATAGATTTTTATAACGACAACAAATAGAGCTGTCGTCATCGTAATATATTGCGAACCGTACGTACAATTTACAAAATTTCTTTCATTTCGGTGATCATGTCATATTGAAAAACTTAATTGAAATGTTCTGAATATTAAAATATCAGTAATCTATACAAGCTTATTCTTCATCCCAAAAAAAAAAAATTATATACAAGCTTATTAAACGAGATAAAGAATTAAAAATAATAATAATAAGGACGAAGAAGAAAAAGGCTACAACTGTGCTAGTTAGACAAATCAATGGGGGGCAATATATTTATATGACGCCCCAAAATCTTTCAATAAAGACAAGATATATAAATGGCTTTGAAAAGGAAACCTAGCTAATTCCTTGGCCCGACATGAATATATATCCAATTATACAAAACTGATGAAAGCTAGCTAGCTAGCGCCATGGATCATATATTGCTCTCTTTGTTAATTGAAAACCCACAAAAACCCTAACTATGCCAGAATAGGCACACAAAGAGACCAAAAAAGAAGCCATTAAGTAGGGTTTGGTTAGGAATTCCTCTATGAAAGGACACTTGGCTTTGGAAAAAGGAACAGCGCTTATTGGTCTAATGGTCTCCTTCAAGATCTGCCGTATTGCCCTAATATTCAGTCCCCACCAGTTGGGCTTGCATGCATGCACACCCTATGGGGTTTCATGTGCCATGCACGTGAACACGTACTGGAAGTGATAGATATTCGGCCCCAGCAGTCCAGTTGTGGACCGGGGTTTACTTTTTCTTCACCAAAGATATACTTTTATTGAGTTTGCAAATTAATGACGATAGACACGTCAGGGTCAGGGCATATAAAGCTCATGAAGTACATATTTCGAATTTGATCCAACTTGCAGCTCGAGTGGCTGTTCAAGTTTCAAGGATATATACGTGTACTAATAAGAATATTTGCCTCACGGTAAGATATACGACCCTGTACTAAATTATCCCTCATTTGGATTGCAGTTTGCGCCAAACTATCTCCAGACTATAACAACGGCTTTTGATTTTATGTGGTAAATTTAAAAAAAAAAAAAAAAGAGTAAAAAAAAAATACCGGAATGGATTTTATTTATAAAAGTACTATTTTTGAAATTTTTTTAAAAATATTCTATTTTATAAATTGATGAGGCACTTAAGCTAATCAGTCAAATTTTCTGAGATAATTGGACCAGTTGCCAGCTTATCTGATTATCTTAAATAGCTTGACTAGTTACCTCAAACCAAACTAGTTTATGACGTAGCTCAATTGGTTACCCCCTAAATGACTCAACTAATTACATCAAGTACTTTAGAAAAGTACCACTTTTGAAGAAAAATGTGATACTTTCTGAATATAATTTTTAAAAATGGTATTATTCTAAATAAATCCAGAATTTTTCAAAATTATCAACTTATTCTGGATTTTTTAATTTTTTCAGACTTTGGGCCTAAATTTTTATAAGAAATAGTCCAATGATCATTAATTCTCATTTTAATCCGCACTAATGAAAAAAACTCTTACTATAACTAATTACTCTATTGGTACTTGAAGTATAGAGAAATTTTTATTTTGGTTCCTAAATTTTAAAAGATCTTAACTGGAGGAATACATGATATGCATTTACACTTTTGTTTTATTTGAATTTAACAAAATATCACTACGTGAAGAGTTCTAAATACATTCTTAATTTACTAATGTAGCTAATTTCGCTCAACCAATCATACCATCTATATTTTCATTGTTAATTTTCTCCATCATATATATTTGAATCCGGCCTATGCTTTTGAAATAAAATAAATAGTATATATAATAATTAAGAATAAAATGGAATATATAGCCAAAAAAAAGAGTACTAAAATGGAACATTTTTAATACTTTAAGGACCAAAATGATAAAACTAAAAATTTAAGAACAAAGTGAGATTTTCCCTATAGTTCATGACCAATAGGATCATTAGCCCTAGTTACTATGTTGGCTTAGTAACTGAAATTGAATTTACTTTTTGCACGTTAATATAATTTGTAAGCATTTAAAAAAAAAAAAAAACCTAATATATCGAACTTTTAGTTTATTATTCATATGATAATATTAGACACTAATATCAATGACTTTGTTCATTATTGCATATAGCCAAACAAATGAATTTGAATGAACTCAAAATATAAATCATAAAGTTCATTGTGAATATTCTAGCACATTATTCATTTAGATAATTTATTCATAAATTAAAAGTAAATAACTCTCATATTACGACAAACACTTGCATCAATATAACATTAATGTGACAAATCTATAGATTTTAACGAACAATTACAATTTAGAATATTCTATTTCAGAAAAATTTTATGTAGCTCATTATCACATTACTTGTCACGACCAAAAAGTCAAAAAATATGACTTTTAGAAATTTTAGAGTAAAACATATAAAGACTTGATACAAAATATAACTTGAGAATATATCTTGCAAAACTCAAACAACTACTACATTCATATACTTATCCATTTTGGTCAATAACTGCTCACTAATTTCATATGAGTGAAAACATTTCATTAGATTTGTTCATTTTGAAAACATATTCGTTAGATTTTAAGAAAAATCAGTTAATTCATTTTAATATTAAGTTAGCAAATCCTTAATTTAATTAAGACAAACTATGTAGAAAACAAGTTCAAATGTTCGAAGGTAGCTTACAAGAGTAGAGTTATAACCCTAGATCTTTAGTTTAAAAATTAGATTTTAAAGGAGTCTATAATGTCTAAATATACAAAAAACCTCCTTAATCATGACACTCTTGTACATTCATTCAATAATAAATTTAGTCTTGATTAAATAATTAAACACGGAAAAGGACGTAACAAGGAATAAACAACAACTACGAATGATGAACGAAACTACAAAAGTGACCCAAGCTAGTGATCTTATTAGCCAACAAGACCTCTAACTCGATCAAACAAGTACCTAAAAAGGGGAAGAAATTGGGGATGAGCTCGAGAACTTAGTAGGAAGACGGTTATTTTTTTGTAAGTCTTTGAGTGATAAAAAGTACATAACTAGTTAGTTTAACTAATCCAAAATAAGTTCGCAAACTATATACATATATCATTTCTAAAACCATTATCCATTCATATATATGGAAACATAATCATGTGTGAAAATCAACTCATACAGCACATGATACAAATTACCTAATACCCATGAGCTCACATCCTCTTATCGTGAACCCAGGATTATAATATTATGTGTGCTAAATACCTGATCTGACACCTATTCTTATAACCAGACGGATACTCATATGTCGCTTACTAAAGCTGGAGGGAACAACTAAATTCCTACACCTGCCAAATGGGAGGTAATTAGAAGAAAATCCACAAGGATTTATGGACACTACACCCACGGTGTAGAACAGCACCACCTATAACGCCATAATATTAACACAGTGTAATCCTGTGACACATGCAATATATAAAAATATATAAAATAACTATGCAAAAGTTTAGTTTCCAATTAGTGCTATGGTTTTCCATAAAAGTCTTATTTTAGGATTTTAGGAAAGCGGATAGCATAATAGCTATATTTTTGACAAACCAAAATTTTATCCTTCAAATAAAAGTTCCAAAAGCAGTACAGTATATCTATAATTATTTAAAAACCAATCACGATCCTCAAGACAATTCAATATTCACAAATATGATAATATGGAGCATAAGCAATTTTATTTAAAAGGGATATAAAAAGTAGTAACTGAATTTATACCTCACTGTGATAGCGATGAAGCTACCAATTAAGTACTTATGGTGTCAAGGGTAGTTGATTACAGGGTAGATAAGCATTTTCGAGTCTTGGTTCACTCACTTTGGTGAGTGACTTTTATACAGAAGCATCAAATGGCAAAACTAAGGTCACGATCGCGTCTATAATATCAAAAATAGATAGGCTAGCTATATAACTTGATTCGAGTCCGAATGTAACCCAATTCTTGTTATGCAAATGAGGTGATTCCCACGCCTCATCGCATTGGATTCCATGTCAACTGCAAATATAAGTAATATATATGTTAACCTTCATGTTTTGATGAGTACAATTCAAATTTGACAACAAAAATTCCGTTCCGATAGCCCGAATGAAAAAGTTCTTCTTAACTTTTTCATCCATTTTTCTTGTTATTTATAGAGAATTGATTAGAATTTTTGAGAATTATTTGAGATTCATATTTTTTCTTATAATTCTTTGGATTTGTTGTGAATTCTTTTTGCTGATTTAGGGCATCTACGATTGCTTTTTTTAGGAAAATTATTCTAGGTGTACTTTATTTTTCTATTGTGGATATTTCAATTATATATTACCATCTTTATTTATGGTTTTCTCTTTTGGGATCGTATCAACTTGTGTTGAGATATCATCTAAACCTTAATTTCAGTATTAAGAATATACTAGACATGAATAGTGCAGGGTAAGGGTGTGCAAAAAACTCTTTAATCCGACCAACCCGAACTTGACCAACTCAATTAAAAGGTAACCCAAGTTGAATTCGGGTTAATAAATATCAACCCGAAATTATAATGGTCGGGTTGGACGGTTCTAGCAACTTGCCCAACATAACCGAACCAGACCGAATAAGGTTTATTCTTATTTTTTTTAATTTATTTTTAAATATATATATTATATAAAAGTCAAAAAATTAGGAAACAAAATAGTAAAAAAATACTAAAATTATACTTATAAATACTAAGACGGGTTAATCCGACCAATCGGGTTACAAATTTAAAATTCTAAAATTGGGCGGGTTTCGGGTTGCATTTGCAACCCAAAATTGGTTGGGTGGGAACTCGCCCGACCCGACTGATGCTCAGCCCTAGTGCAGAGGACGGGGAGGAGCGAATAGAACTAGAACTATAACTAGAAGGTGACTTCTTTGGTGTTTTTTTTTCTTCTTTTAAGATATTAAAGTTTTTAATATAATTCATAAAACTATATTTTCTTTCTCAATATATCAAATTAAGCATTTATTAGTACACATATTTGCAGAGATTTTTAAATGCTAGGGTATTAATTTGTATAAATTCGAGTTAGATTATTTTTTATAAAAAAGTCAAAAGTTGTATACTTTTGTCATTAACCCTTTTAAATAAACAAATCTGATATTTAATACACATTAGTTTTTATTTTTATAATATATTTTAGATATTTTGATTATTAGGGACATAAAAAATTTGCACCAAAAACTTATATCAAATAATGTGGCACCATTTTTAACCACATGATTTTAAATGATGGTCCTCTTTTGAGATTATGTATGGTTCAAAGTGATACCACTTCATTTGGCGGAAGTTTTTCTTGTAAATTTTAAATATCTTTAGTATTACTTTATTTCCAAATACTAAAGTAATAAATTAAGCATTTCACCTAAGTCTATCAAATATTCTGCAATTTTTCTAATTGCATAGTGATGAGAAAAACTAAGGGTTTCTAACATGTTTACCTACAAAAAAACAAAGACGAATTACATAAAAACAGTGGGTCAGTTTTTCAATTCTCGTACTATTTTTTTAGAAAAATATTCTTTAAAAAAATTTAGAAAAATGTCATTTTTAAAAAATGATTACTAGTTACCAATGTTTGAAAATTAATTATAAGTTATTAGTTATATACCAGTTATAAATACTTTTGGTTGTTAGTTACAGTACTATAAAACTAGTTACAAGTTCCTATTTTTCTAAAACTTTTTAAAAAGTTGCGATTTTCTTTAAAAAAAAAAGCATTATCAGATTTAGGGGAAAAAAAAAAGTGGAAACTACATCATGTGTCCTTTTTTGGCACCTTGTGTCAATCCGTATCCCCTTTCTAATAAATTAACATTCATGCCTTTTTTCAATTAATAATTGTTGTATTCCACGTTTGTCCTTCCCAAATACGTCTTCTCTCACGCATATGGTTGCTCTAACTGGAATTGTGTTACTGAGGGCAACGCGTCAAGTACTACTTCCAGTTTGACGGAAAGGTAGAGATTCATGTCGAATCATTTGATTTGGGAATAGAAATATGCTGTTTCAAATCGCATTCAATGGAGAATTTGCTCGATTTGGAGGATGAGCATATAAGATCGAGAATTTGGGGCTTATTCAATTTCAAACTATTGAATACTTTTATGTTTATTACTATTCAAATAATCTGGGTTTTAGGAGTTGTGAGGTCGACTACATCGATTATTTTGTTAACGTCTTTCATTTTTTTTTTTCCAATCTAGCTAATTACGGCAAACTATCAATATATATATATATATATATGTCAACTCATGGATTTTTTTGGATGAATTCTTGTATACATCAAAATCATGATCACTAATTGCTAGAGAAACTTAAAAAATAACATAAAATAATTAATTGGGTGGTTTTCATATTAATGTATTCCAATTTATCCTGAATGGAAAAAAAAAAAAGAAAATAACTTATCAAATTATTTATATAAATGGTATATCAATCGTATGTCATTGATTTACTTGGTAAAAAATGTAACTGTCAATTAAATTAGGATTAATAAAATATTAGTAATTTATTTGACATTTTTTTAGTCCAATTTATTTGACATTTTTTAAGGAAAAGAGTTACATAAAAAAAATGCCAGTAAATTATTTATTGATACCAATGACTTACTTGAGAAAAATGGTGATAAAACATTGGTACGTTAATGATTTATTTTGTTGAATTGAGGAAAAGAAAATGATGGTAAATCAGAGGTATATAAACTATTTGTTTGATTTAATTGGAGGGAAAAACATTTTAAAAAAAAGTAAATTAGTGGTATATAAATGATTTATTTGAGTGGAAAATAGTGTTTTAAAAATAGTTATAAATAAGATGTATTTGATTGTTTTACTTGAAAAAAAAAAAGAATAAAATAAAAAATGGTGGTAAATAAGTGGAACATAAGTGATTTACCTGAGAAAACTAACGGTGATAAATTACTGGTATATCACTGATATACATAATTTAGTTGAGAAATGGCAATAAATCTATGGTATATGAACAATTTACTTCATTTTTAAAAAGGGGGAAAAAAAGAGAAAAGTAGCAGTGAATTAGTGGCATATAAGTTATTTATTTGAGGCAAAAATAGTGATGGTAAATTAGTGATATATGAATGATTTACTTAAGTAGAAAAAAGGTGTTTAATATACGGTATATAAGTGATTTACTTGAGAAAAAATAATGGCGGTAAATCTAGGTTATATAAATTATTTATATGATTTAATTGAGGAAAAAAGTAGTAAATCGATGGTATATGATAATATGAATGAATTACTCTAGGAGGAAAAAAAAGATAAAAATATGGTTACTTAAGAAAAATGAGGTTAAATTAGTAGTAAATCAATAATTTACTAGAGAAGAATAAATNAAAAAAAATAGTCGTAGTTGATTTATAGATGATTTACTTGAGAAAAATGATTTCACATATTTACTTGAGAGAGGAGAAAAAAGAAGTGGAAAAAAATGGAGTTAACTCAGTATTATATCAGTTCCTTACTTGAGTGGGGGGAAAAAAGTGATCAATAAGTGGTATATGAATAATTTCTTCTAACTGTTTCCAGAAAAAAAAAAAAGGAATGATTTATTCTACATGGAAAAGAGAAATTAAAACAAGAATATCAAGACTTTTTTTCAAAAAAAAAAAAAAAGGAGAAATTTAGGTAGATGTCTAATATTTTAAATTTAATTAAGTAGATGTCCATTTTTTAAATTTTATAACTAAATGTCCAAATATATATATTTTTATACTTGGTAAATATGTTCATTTACCAATTTTAGTTACTGTGCTGAAATGTACTAGATATATACTTTTTTATACTTGGTATATAAAGTTTTATACTTGGTATATAAGCATATATACTGGACATTTTACCATAACATTTGACAAAGGGACATTTACTTAAATTGGACCCAAAATTTGGTCATATTTCTATATGGCCCAAAACAAAAGTTGAAATAACGTTACTTGCCTTTTTTGAGAAACTAATGCTGAAGTATGCATACCCAAATGGCCCATAAAACACAAGGCAGATTCAGAGGATCAGAGTTTTGGATTGTGCAGAAACCATCCTAGTTTTAAGGATAAAAGTGGAATAGGCAAAGCGACTATTTAGAAAAAGAAAAGGATCAATGTGTACACAAAAGAGAAAAGGGGCATTCATTGAAGCAAAGGCTAAAAAAAAGGGGTATTCCTATACAAACCCTTTAGAAAAAACTGAGCTCACAATAAATTTACAATTCTTTTCTAAAACGGCCGTAGACAAATATTTTCTCAAAAATTAACCAATCAGCCCAAGCGCAAATATATGGGCTAAAATGGAAGTCCCAGAAGAGAAAGGAGTATAACAAAGTTGTATGTATGGGCTATTGCTCACAAGTCGCAAACAAATAAAAGAGAAATAGGGTAAATTGTTTCCAAATTCCAACATGGCACCAAATTCCAACATGGCAACAACATGGGAAAATTAGGTTGATTTTCATTGTTTGATTTCATTCTTTAATTTCCTAGCATTTTGAGGGACTCACTTGTGAAATTTTCCTTCTGTCATCGGCCCGGGTTTCGGATCGTGACACACTCCTCAAAATATTCATAATTAGAGCTAGATTTGAGTATGTTAACCTTTCTATTTTTTTTATCATTCAATGTCAGTAATTCTCTAATGAATAATTAATTTATAGCTAATCATAACTTATAAACCTCTTTTAACTATTAACATAAACAGTTCGCTTATTGTTCAAGACCCGAATCAATACTCAAGAAAATATCTTATCTAACTTCTAACCTGAGAATAAGTGGATTCTATATCTTTGAAATATGTTTCCAACCATTTGTAATATTATATATCCAAAATAAAAAGATATTGGTTTTTTATTATGATAGACTTCACCCACTTCACCCATGTCAATTAATAAACATAATACTACAAACATGAGTTCATATTTACTTTGGATTAAAATCAGTTTATATATGATAATCAGTTGATGAATGTGAACTTTCTATTTTCTATCAGAGCTTATTAAAAATTCATTTTTATCTTCATCTAGTTCTCTATAATGTCTATTATACGTAATGTCTCCATCTTAATGTCTCAACATCTACGATCTAGATAAACTACACTATTAATAATAGAGATAGACTACATTAATAATCTTAATTAAATAAAGTGTCCAACTTCATTGAATGATAATGAACTATTTTAGATTATTATTCTTAAACTAAATCTTCTTGTGTATAACAATTATATACTATGTTTAAGATCACATAAATAAATAAAGGAAATAACATGATATTTAAATTGCATAACAAGAACAAATACAAGCACAGGGTGAATATAATTTCCTAAATAAATTATTAGCAAATTTATAATCCAAATTACATGCTTTTAGGTCAAAATCCCCAACAAACTTCTCATTTATGAGATTCTACTTTCATAATTACCAACTAATTTATTATGAGACACCAGCATTAAATTCTCATACTTTTTAACTTCTTATTCTTTGATGGTATTTTCTTGGACCAATAAAAAAATGATGCGTTTCATCGTTCAGTGACACCGTTACCCCGCTCGGATGAAACATTGTACACTTATCTTAATTCAATCTACCCAATAAGCTCGTTTATATAGACGTACACATTGACCAAGTACATATAACTTGCAAAAATCGATTGAGCTAAAAGTGCAAAATAAGTTGGTATAATGATTCGGTATATTACGCTAATAACCCAATCTATTATCGCGTGGTATGTACGAGAAGCACCACCCAGTTAGCATTGGCGTACAATGTAGTTCCAACCACAATATGACAACCACAAAAGTAGCAGGTTGTGCTTGCACTCGCCATATGACTACCACACAAGCAGCAGGTTGTGCTTGCACTCACCAATTTTAGTATGTAGGGCTACCGAGCAACTTATAAATAATGGTAATGAAGGACCGCTGCTATTAATTTCATAGTCACATCCATACAATTGTGGTCTCATACATAGTCGATGCACTGACAGAGATTGTCCTAGCATTATTATCCTTGGCGGCTGTTGGGAAACTGTTAGAATTTTGGCTTGTTAGTTTTTGTAATAGTTTTGTACTTTGTCCCACATCGTTTGTGTATGAATATTTGGGGTATACAGTTGGCTATAAATAAAGCCTTCTGTAATTAGTTTTAATTATCCCAAAATTAGTTTCCCTATTGGTGAGGACCTTTATTCCTAAGGACCTTCATAATTTTGTTTTTGCCCCTTTTCTCATTTGTTTCTGGATTTTTGCATTATAGCCCAGATTTTGTATTTCCTCTTTTTGAAATTAGTGAAGTGGTCAACAACGCCCCGAGGACGTAGGTAATTTGCCGAACCTAGTGAAGTGGTCAGCAATGCCCCGAGGACGTAGGTAATTTGCTGAACATCGCTAAATTTTGTGTTCTCCTTTATTTTTGCATTCAGTATTTTCTGCACATTTTCTGCTTTCGTTAATTTTAATAGCTACTTGGTAGTTTATATTTAATATTATCTTAGTATTAAATATAAGCATTTGGAGCAGTTGTACTTCCGCTACACAACAAGTGGTATCAGAGCAGCAGGTTCGCCCTAGGCTTTGTTTGGTAGCTATTTGAAATATTAGCAGAAATGTCAGAATCTTCGTCAACGCCGGCAAAGACGAAGACTGTGAGTAGTGCAAAAATCGATGTGGAGAAATTTGATGGCCGAAATAACTTTGGCTTGTGGCAGTGCGAGGTATTGGATGGTTTATGTCAACAAGATCAGGATATTGCTCTGGAGGAGACAAAACCGGAGAAGATGGATGATAAAGAATGGGAGAGGATTAATCGTCAAGCTTGTGGTACGATCCGCTCATGTCTTTACAGAGAACAGAAGTATCCATTCATGAGGGAGACTTCTGCAAGTAAGCTGTGGAAGGCGCTCAAGAACAAATACATGAAGAAAAGCAATGAGAACCAGCTATACTTGAAGAAGAGACTTTTCCGCCTCCAGTTGAAGCTTGGTACGACTATTGGTGACCACATTGATATGTTCAACCAGTTAATTGCAGACTTGTTGAATTTGGATGAAACCTTCAAAGATGAGGATAAAGCAATGTTGCTAATTGGGTCCCTTCCTGATGAGTTAGATCATCTCTGTATTACGTTGCTTCATAGGAAAGAAAAATTGTCCTTCGATGAAGTGAGTGCTGCATTGTACAATCATGAGATTCAGAAGAAAGATCAGAAGGAGAATAGGGACATTCCAGCAGAAGCGCTTACAGCCAGGGGACATAGTCAAAGCCGTAAGCAGGAGAAAAGGGGTAGATCTCATTCGAAGGGAAGACCTGGTAAGGATGAATATGCCTTTTGTCATGAGAAAGGGCATTGGAAGAAAGATTGTTCGAAGTTACAGAATAAAGGCAAGGGCAAGGCTACTTCTGATGCATATGTAGCTGAAGTTGAAGATGATGAGTCAAATTTTGCTCTAGTTAGTCAGCCGATGACGTCTCAGTGTGACGAGTGGATTTTAGATTCGGGTTGCACTTACCATATGTGTCCTCACAAAGAGTGGTTCTTCAACTTTGAAGAGCTAGATGGTGGAGTTGTTTACATGGGTAATGATGAATCGTGTAAAATAGCTGGGGTAGGTTCAATTCGATTGAAGAATCATGACGGATCGACTAGAGTTCTGACAGATGTTCAGTGTGTACCGAAATTGAAAAAGAATCTCATCTCTTTGGGAGCTTTAGAATCTAAAGGCTTCGCTATGTCTATACGAGATGGAATTTTGAAAGTCACTTCAGGTTCTTTGGTGGTGATGAAAGGTACAAGAAGAAATAACTTGTATTATTACAATGGTAGTACAGTTATTGGATTAGTTGCTGCAGTTTCTGAAGATGATAAAGCTTCAGAAATTACCAGGTTATGGCATATGCATTTGGAACATGCAGGGGAAAAAGCTTTCTTTAGTTTAGTAAAGCAAGGCTTACTGAAAGGAGCGAAGCCCTGCAAGTTAGACTTTTGTAAATAGTGTGTTCTGGGAAAACAGACAAGAGTGAAGTTCGGCACAGCAATTCACAATACTGAGGGTATTCTGGATTATGTTCATTCAGATGTATGGGGACCTACCAAGACAGCTTCTTTGGGAGGTATGCATTATTTTGTTACTTTTGTCGACGATTTTTCCAGAAGAGTTTGGGTGTATGTAATGAAGAATAAGGATGACGTACTTAAAGTTTTCCTTAAATGGAAAAAGATGATTGAGACTCAGACGGGCATAAAGATCAAACGACTTCGATCCGATAACGGTGGAGAATATAGGAGCGATCCATTTTTGGGAGTTTGCCAGTCTGAAGGGATTGTACGTCACTTTACAGTCAGAAAAATACCACAGCAGAATGGGGTGGTAGAACGCATGAATCGGACTTTGCTGGAGAAGGTTCAGTGTATGTTGTTCAATGCTGGGTTGGGCAAAGCTTTTTAGGTTGAGGCAATTACGTATGAGTGTTATCTTGTTAATCGTTTACCATCGACTGCAATTGGAGGTAAAATTCCTCTTGAGGTATGGTCTGGAAAACCTGCTAGTAATTATGATTCTTTACATGTTTTTGGTTCCACTGCCTATTATCATATGAAAGAATCTAAGTTGGATTCGAGAGCCAAGAAAGCATTATTTATGGGCATCAGCTCAGGTGTAAAGGGATACCGACTTTGGTGTCTAAGTTCGAGGAAGATTTTATTTAGTAGAGATGTTACTTTTGATGAGTCTGCCATGTTGAAAAAGGTAAGAGAAGACCAAGAGAAGACCATTAGTATTCTGCAGCAGGTGGAGCCTAGTCGGCAGCAGGTGGAGTTTGAGAAAATGACAATAGTAGACCCAGCTAGTGTTGTTGAAAATAGTGGTGACACTCCATTAGCAGAAGAGGACACTGAAGATGAAGAAGAGGTTCCGACCCAAGAGCCTCAACAGCAGTAAGAATCAATTGCACAAAATAGGCCAAGACGTGAAATTCGTAAACCTGCTCGATTTGTTGATATAGTGGCCTATGCACTTCCCATTGTAGATGATGATGTTCTTTCTATGTACAAAGATGCAGTCAAAAGTTCAGAAAATGAACAATGGAAGAAAGCAATGGAGGAAGAAATGCAGTCTCTTTGGAAGAATGAAACTTGGGAGCTAGCTCAACTACCGAAAAACAAGAAGGCAATTGGGTGCAAATGGGTATATACAAAGAAAGATGGATTTCCTGATAAGAATGATGCTCGCTTCAAGGCAAGATTAGTGGCAAAAGGCTACGCTCAGTTGGAGGGAATTGATTACAATGAGGTATTTTCTCCAGTTGTTAAGCATTCCTCCATTAGAATTTTGTTAGCCTTGATAGCGCAGTTGGATCTTGAACTAGTTCAATTGGATGTTAAAACCGCATTTCTACACGGTGATTTGGAAGAAGAAATCTATATGTCTCAGCCAGAAGGATTCAAGGTTGCTGGAAAAGAAAATTAGGGTTTGCAAACTGAAAAGATCGCTTTATGGTCTAAAACAGTCACCAAGGTAATCGTACAAGCGATTTGATCAGTTTATGATGGGTCAGAAGTACACAAGAAGTAAGTTCGATAGTTGTGTGTATTTTTGCAGGCTACAAGGTGGGTCTTTAATTTATCTACTCTTGTATATTGATAATATGTTGATAGCTTCGAAGAACCAAGAAGAAATTAAGAAGTTGAAGGCTCAGCTAAATCAAGAGTTTGAGATGAAGGATCTCGGTGAAGCGAAGAAGATTCTCGGTATGGAGATTAGCAGAGATAGAGGGAGAGGCAAGCTTAGTTTGACTCAGAAGCAATATCTGAAGAAAGTATTACAGCGTTTTGGTATGACTGAACAATCAAAACCTGTTAGTACACTGCTTGCTCCTCATTTCAAGCTTAGTGCATCTTTGTCCCCGAGTACAGATGCAGAGCGAGAGTACATGTCATAAGTTCCGTATTCGAATGCGGTTGGTAGCTTGATGTATGCGATGGTGTGTACGAGACCCGACATTTCATATGCGATTGGAGTGGTGAGCAGGTATATGCATGATCCGGGTAAAGATCATTGGCAAGCTGTGAAATGGATTCTACGGTACTTATTGAAGACTGTACATATTAGTTTGGTTTTTGAGTGGGATGATAGACTTGGTCAGTGTGTAGTTGGATATGTTGATTCCGATTATACTGGTGATTTGGATAAACGTCGATCAACTACTAGATATGTATTCACATTTGCAAGAGCACCAATCAGTTGGAAGTCTACTTTACAGTCTACAGTTGCTTTGTCTACTACAGAGGCAGAGTACATGACAGTTACAGAGGCTGTGAAGGAAGCTATTTGGTTACAAGGATTACTGGAAGAGCTGGGAATTGTTCAGGAGCATGTCTGTATTTATTCTAATAGTCAGAGTGCCATTCACTTAGCGAAGAATCCAGTATACCATGTACGTACGAAGCATATTGATGTCCGATATCACTTTGTGCGAGAGATTATTGATGAAGGAAAGATACTGCTTCAGAAGATTGGGACTGCTGAGAATCCTGCGGATATGATGACCAAGGTGGTGACATCGATCAAGTTCAATCATTGTTTGGACTTATTCAACATCCTGCAAGTTTGATGGTGCCTTTTGGTGCATAAAGTGATGTTGCTGTAATGGATAGAGGATACGGGAAGTGGGGAAATTTGGGTGGGACCTGCTAACTCGCCAAGGTGGAGATTGTTAGAATTTTAGCTTGTTAGCTTTTATAATAGTTTTGTACTTCGTCCCACATCGCTTGTGTATGAATATTTGGATTCTGCAGTTGGCTATAAATAAAGCCTTCTGTAATTAGTTTTAATTATCCCAAAATTAGTTTCCCTATTGGTGAGGACCTTTATTCCTAAGGACCTCCATAGTTTTGTTTTTGCCCCTTTTCTCATTTGTTTCCGGGTTTTTGCATTACAGCCCAGATTTTGTATTTCCTCTTTTTGAAATTAGTGAAGTGGTCAGCAACGCCCCGAGGACATAGGTAATTTACCGAACCTCGCTAAATTTTGTGTTCTCCTTTATTTTTGCATTTAGTATTTTCTGCGCATTTTCTGCGCATTTTCTGCTTTCGTTAATTTCAGTAGCTAGTTGGTAGTTTATATTTAATATTGTCTTAGTATTAAATATAAGCATTTGGAGTAGTTGTGCTTCCGCTGTACAACAGAAACACATGCAAGGATCATTTCACATCCTATAAAATCAGAGTAATGCTATGGCATATCTCACAGCGGTCATCAACGCAATCAAATCAAATTTATTTACTTTCCAATCTCTATCAAACAAAGCTTAGGAAAACATAGTATTACATAGTATAATGGCAAAACGGGCCGATCTCACAAGAAATTGGTCTAATCACTAAATTATTAATCTAATTATTTTATAAGTTTGTTATAATAATGAAATAAAATTAACAAAATAGAAAATAAATATAAATAATGAAAAATAAAATAGGTGAAAGGATCATTCTCCACTACTAGATAATCATATTAGTTAATTACCAAATCTTATAATCATTACTTATAAAAATTACCAACTGTAGATAGTACACAAGCTCGTCCTAGCCCAATCTCTCCGTAGATTTTTACTACACAAAACAAGTTCTTCATCTAAATCCTATCAATTAGACAACCTAGAATTAGTTCTATGGATTTAATAAAATCAATGCATTAATAAGCAAAGAAAAATAAGTTAATTCTAGGTAACAATCACACAAGCTCGGATTATCTTTAACCTATGTTATGCTTTTCATCACAACTAATCAATTACATGAATCAATTCAATTAATCATAATTTGTTACTAATGGACACATTAACAAGACAATTACAGATAAAGTAATATAACCTAGCAATAGATTTCTATCAAGTTCTATTAATTGTACATCCAAACAAAGTGAAATAGAAATCATAAACCAATAATTATAAAGGAAGCATGTAACGCCCCAAGTCCCACATCGGGTATGCTCTAGAAAAATCATAAACCAATAGATCCTAGTTTCAGCTCCTTTTTACTCCACCTCCAAAACACGTAGGTAACATAAAAACAACATTAAAAGCCTAAAAATAATAAGAAAAAAATCAAAGTAAATGTAGAGGAATAATCAAATAATAGATCAAATACTCCCACACTTACTTTGCTCGTCCTCAAGTAAAGTAAAACCTAACTAAACCTAAACAAACGACTCCTAAACTGACTCAACCTAAGACAACTTAACCTTCTGGCTTTTCATCTCTAAGAACAATAAGAGTTTTTGGTTCTAACTTCAAACAAGCATCACATTGAATTTTTAGTCATTTCCAAGCTAATACACCTCTCAAACAATCATACTCATATATGTGTATGTGTTGTAGCCTATATCAATAGCGATTAATCTATACATGCTTCAGAAAAGTAGTTCTCATATATTCCACAAAGGATATCACTTGGTTCCTAATCAAAGAACTGTTATCATATGCTCTCCCTCTGGTACCTTCTCCACTACTCCGAAGTTATCTCCTGATATCAAAACGTCTTTAGATAGGTTGTAACAAGGCCAACGGATGTTAAGGTTCAAGAAAAAAAAGGATAAGATATATCAAAAAGTTCTTGCATTTCATAGAACATAGGGAACTAAAATCCCAAAAAGTCACTACAAAAAAAGATGGGTTTAACGACAAGCATTTAACGGCGGTTTATAGAGATACGTCATTATAGTAGACCAGAAGGTCTTTCTCGGCAGTTTCGGTCCAACAACCAAGAAGGGCTGAATTTTTTTTTAAATTTTTCTCTGCAGTTAGACCGGAACCGCCGAGAATGTGCTTTAACGGTAGTTCTAACAGAAACGCCGTTAAAGACCATTTAAAGAGGGCCAAGACCGGCTCGGCCCGCACTTCTTCTTCTTCCCCTCCTTCTTCTAGCCGCCAAACTGGGTTATCTTCCGCTCCTCCGCGCACGGCAGCTCCTATTCCGGCCCGCTTTCTAGCCAAAATCACCTCCGTTTAGCTCAAATCATTTTATTTGACCTAGGTAAACCTTATATGCTTGAATTTTTTATGATTTATTTGTATTTTAACAATTTTTTAACTTGGAATTTGTTTAGAAAATTTTACGATTAACCGCTGCAATTCCCGACTAATGTGTAATATTATTATTTTTTGTGTATTTTTTGGTTGTTTTAGGTTCTAATTTGGTCAGGATTATCAATTTTAGCATCAAATCTATAGTATTATTGTATTTTAGATCACTTGGAGTTAATTTTTTTAAAAAAATTTTATTTAATCCGAATTGTTTTTATGTCAAATGTGATTGTGATTTTGTGTATTTTTTGTTGTATTAGGTTCTAATTTGAACGGGTATAGTAATTCTAGCATCAAATTTGGAGTATTATTAGATTTTAGGTCACTTTGAGGTAATTTTATTTTATTTTTTTATTTAATCCAAAATTTCTTTTAATTATAAAAAGTGAAATGAAATGTATGTTATTATGTTATTTTTTTAATAGTCATTAACAATTATAGTTTGTTAATGTGACCATATTGTCATGAATTGCTTAATTTTGTTCAATTTTATGTGAATTTACTATATGTGTAATGTGTATATTATTTATTTGATAGATTATATAGTTACTAATTTAGATAAAAAATATTTTGAATTTACATAATACTTATTTGAAAAAAGATGAGCATTATTAACAAAATTAGTTAGTTGTTAAGTTACTAACTTTGTTAATTTAATACAAAGTATGAAATAAGATGATTTTGGAGGTCTACAAAATTGAAATGTGATACATTGACTTGGGTTTGAAGTATAGATTAGTGGTGTGCATTATTTTTTGCAGGGGGTTAGTTAATTTTTAAGCGGAAACTCTGTTGAATTCTAGTTAGAATTTTAGTGATTAGTAATGGATAAAAGTTGGATGACAAAGAGTAGATTGTCAAAAGAGTATGAAGATGAGGTTGCACATCTCCTAAGATATGCCAAAGAAAATGGTATAGATCCTAATATGACTCCATGTCCATGTGTTAAGCGCGGTAACATCAATTATATGAGAGATGTCGACGTAAGTGGATATTTATTTTTTAATGGAATAGATACATCTTATACAAGATGGATATGACATGGAGAACCCAAACGTGAAGAAAATTTTCCTAACAAAAGAGCTCGAAAGGAATATGTTTCCGAGGAATACGAAGATCATCCAGTAGATATGATTAATGATGTTGAAGAAAACTTTGCTAATTATCCGGATGAATTCATGAAAGTAGTGGATGATGCAGAGAAAGATCTCTATCTTGGTTCAAAAATCACGAAATTTTCATTTTTGGTTAGGATTTATAATTTAAAAGCTCGTAATGGGTGGAGGATAGTGGATTTTCTCAATTGCTTTCATTATTAGGAGAGGTATTCCCAGAAAATAACAACATACCTATTTCTATGTATAAGGCGAAGATAATATTACGCTCAATGGGTATGGAGTATGAAAAGATACATGATTGTCCAAATGATTGTATATTATACCGCAAAGAGTTTGCAGATGCAAGTAGTTGTCCCGTGTGCAAAAGTTCGAGATGGAAGGTTATGAAACACTCTAACCAAGAGAAGAAAGGGGTCCCAGCAAAAGTGTGGTAGTATATTCTACCTATTCCTCGATTTAGATGGTTATTTCGGAATGAAGATCATGCTAAAAGTTTGATATGTCATAATGAAGAAGAATCAAAGATGGAAAACTTCGGCATCCAGCAGATTTTCTTGCTTGGAAAAAAATAGATGACATGTGGCCAATAATAAAAGAAGATCCTAGAAATCTTAGACTTGGTCTTTCGGCTGATGGCATAAACCCTCATAGTTCAATGAGTAGTAATTATAGTTGTTGGCCAGTTATACTGATTATTTATAATCTTCCTCCCTGGTTGTGCATGAAGAGAAGATCTATAATACTCATCCTGTTAATCTCGGGATATAAATAGCTTGAGAATGATATAGATGTTTATTTGGCACCGTTGATAGACGATTTAAAAAGTCTATGGGATAGAGTCGATTGTTATGATGCAAGAAAACAGGAGAGATTTAATTTGAGGGTGGTACTATTATGGACAATCAATGATTTCTCTGCATATGGTAATTTGTCTGGACATTGTGTGAAGGGTTACAAAGCATGGCTAATATGTAGTGAGCATACACATGCAATAAGATTGAAGCATTGTAATAAAGAAGCTTATATGGGACATTGATGCTTCCTATCTCTTGATCATGCTTATCGTAAATATACGAAGCGTTTTAATAGGAAAAAGGAGATGGAAAGTGCTCCTAATCCATTAAACGGTGACAAAGTTTTTGAACAAGTTAGTCGAATAGTTAAAAAATTCGAAAAAGTTGTGAAAGAAAAGAGCCAGAGAAATAAGAACGGAAGGGGAAAAATGACACAAGACACAGAAAAGGAAGAAACAAAGAGTGACTATTAGAAAAAGAAATCTATTTTCTTTGAGTTAGAGTATTGGAAGCATAATATTTTGCGGCACAAGCTTGATGTCATACACATTGAGAAGAACATTTGTGATAGTACTATCGAAACTTTGCCTAACATACCCGAAAAAACAAAAGATGGTATTACCACTCGTTTTGATCTTCTGGAAATGGGAGTAAGAAAAGAGTTAGCTCCTAAATTAGGCGAGAAGCGAACATTTTTACTGGCAGCTTGTTTTAATTTGACAAAAGAAGATAAGTGTCAAATATGCGAGACTTTAGCCAATATAAAAGTTCTGGATGGTTATTCCTCAAATATTCGCAACTTGGTGTCTATGAAAGATTTAAGACTAATTGGGTTGAAGTCACATGATTGTCATGCCTTGATGCAACAATTACTTCCAGTTGCAATCCGTGAAATTTCTCAAAATCATGTTAGATTCGCAATCACGAGATTATATTTTTTCTTCAATGCTATTTGTGCTAAAGCAGTGGATGTATACTTTGGTGTTTATAACTGAAAATTTGATTAACTAAGTAATGTGTTTACTACTTTTGTAGGATATATTATATGAGCTACGGGACAAGGGATAGTTACCGCCAGTTTCATTGTGAATACTGGAGTAACTACGGCTCATAGGATGGATTTAGGCAAGGATCATATTCAAGTTTCAATCAAAGAGGTGTTCAACAAGCATGCGGTCCTCCCGATCTCCATTCCATCTACCGATATCTTCCTAGTTATCAATGTAATTGATACACTAGTATCTTGGCCAAGTATCTAGTTACTTGGGAATGATGAGATAAATTCTCAAATTTTTACTTAAATATTTGAATACAGTATATATCATTCTAACTAATTAAAATGTAGCCACAAAGAAAGAAAAATGTGTCACTGCCCATACAGCTAGTGACTCAACCTCAACAGAAAGTAGTGGTTCCTTCATTATCATCCAGTGCTAGGCCCGTGTATTCGAAGTTACCTATACAAACTCCTTATCTTCCCCTAACATTGAAGTCTTTTTATTCAACAATTTCAAAATTCAACATTAACTTCAATGTTACAATACCGATAGAACAAGAGATACGCGGGATTGAGGAGCATCAACTTTATGTGGGAACAGAGGACATGATATATTTCTCTCTTTTCCAAGAGATTTGTGCTACACGCATCTCGGTGTATATCAAGTAAGTACACTAATATATTTTCTTTTTTTTATACATATTTGGAGCGTGTTGCTTTGTACAAAATATAGTGTGGTTTAGTGTGTGCACAAAGTGAATAATCACAAGTGAATGATATCGTAACAAGTAATAAAGTGGGAAGTGGGTTGTCGTACCACAGGGATTGTTATTTCCACCTATACTAATTACTATGATGTTTGGGACTTAATTTTATCTAAGCTAACACTATTTCAATAAAGGGACAAAAAGAAAACAAATAATTGCAAATAAGAATTAAATGAAAATTAAATGACCACAAGCAACTACTTAAGGAAGAAACCAAAGTTAACTAGCCTAGAGGGTTGATTTCACCAAGCTATTCTCTATGCCTTTCAATTCCATTTAATTTCTTTTCAATTTCGCTTGATTTGTAAGCTAGAACGTAGATTGTACCTACCCACTCTTTCAAGTGCTAATAGATACTATCCCTAATTCTCAATATCAATATCTCTATTAGAAATCAAGAATAAAAGGATTTATTAAGCTCAAAGTTCTATTAAGAGATGCTTCATAAACTCTCTAGGTTCTCTCAAAGTCTATTGAGTCTATGTTGTGTTGTCTTTGGTCTAAAATCTAGAAATCCCTTTCTCAAGTGTCAATTTCAAGAAACCCATTCATTCAATTAAAGGCAAATTAATTGAAAGTACCAATAACAAAATAACACAAACAAATCATGAGAAATATCATAGGAAATTCATTGGAATCAAGACATAGGTGCAAGCAAAGTTTACATCAATCCTCTAGATACAAAATTAGTTCGTAGTTGAAATAAACAAAAATAAACTAGAAATTATTGACATCATAAAGAAAAGAGAAGAAAGAACTCTATTGAGTTGATGAAAATCTCTAAAGTTGTCTTCCTCCTTCTTTCTCCTTCTTCTTCCCCTGATTCCTCCTTTGTACCCCTCTTTTTAAGCTCAAAAAGTCCCAAATCTATCTTGCAAATCATTCTATATAGTCCTTTGGCGGCTAGGGCATCAAAAGAGATAAGAAAGAGGTGTAAAAATGATGATGTGGCAGGCCGAGGCTGCCGCGGTGCCGCAAAACAAGCACCGCGGCGCTTGTTCGAAAATTTCATGTTGCAAGACAGTGGCACTGTGGTGCCGCTTGACTGGCACTGCGGTGCCAGTTTATTTTTGACACGGCACCGCGGTGCTCTAAGAGTGGCACCGCGACACCTCAAATCTGCCCAAATTTTTCAGATGTCTTCTTTTTAGCCTCTTCTTCTAAGCTCCTTCTTCCAAACACCATAGCTCTAAGAGGTTATACCATGGCACTTTAGAATTTGCTTTCATGGCTCCAATGGTCCATTAATACATCCTTAAAAGAGCTTCAAAGTTTTACAAATCAACACGACCTACAAATATATAAAAACAGCGTGAAAACAACCTAAAAGACTAAGAAACCTAGCAAATATCAAGAACAATTAAGTGAATAAAATTCACTTATCAAATTCTCCCAAACTTAGATAATTTGCTAGTCCTCGAGCAAAGTAAAACCAAAAAGAAATGAAAAGAAAAGAAACAAAACACATAAATCAAGTATTAATTTAATTCGAACATCAACTGGCCTCAAAAATTGCTCAAGATTGCAGCTCCAGAAAAATTAACAGATATTGATAACATCTAGAATTTCAACTCCAATGCTGGTCTCACTCTCTTTCTGCCCCTTTGTGCGTGTGTGTGTAGATAACCAAACACATCAAATTATTTTGAACATGTATGCAAATCTCGCGAGATGGAATTTTCTATCTCTACACAAGAATTATTCGATCTCCATATGCTTATTTTTCTAACCATTATCCACTAATGTAGACTAACATATTATCAAAGATCATTAGGACTTTAAAAGCTTGCAATGTAAGGCTAAGGTGAAGGTATGATAAAGAGGAAATTTATTGGCTCAAACACCTTAAGCACACACATATTCCGTTCTAAGATTCTTCCTATTTTCACATCCTTCGACTATGAATTTCTATCACTCCCCTAAACTTGCTCACTCCCCTAAACTTGCTTTTCATTCTTTTGATTCACTAATGAACCTTTTAAAAGTGACTATACCCTCAAAATTAATAATTACAGATATTTCTCCATTTTCCTCATTTTTTATCATATCTCTTTTTTTTTTTTTTTTTGAGAAATATCATTAAGGATTGATATGCAAGGGTATAGCACTTTTTTTTTTTTCATGCAAACACCATATATGATTTCTTCCACAATTATTCTCAAACACTACCAATTTTTATGCTATCCAAAATATTGTACTATATGTGTATGTGCTTAAAGTGCAGGGTGAGGTGTTTGGACAATATTTAGAGGCTACGTACATAAAGTGGGAGACAAAGAAAAGTCAATAAATTCAAAGGGGTAGGATAGAGTCAATCAATCATCAAAGGTAGGCTTGAATGGCTCAATCAATCTAAGAATGGCCTAAGTCATTTCTCTAGTGATGTGTTGTCTAGGATTTCACCTCAAATGGTCTTCAAACAAATTTTAGAGTTCGATGAGATCCTAATATAACACTAAAATCGCATAAACTTTCTCTAAGTATCCAACCATTCAAATGTGCATGGTTATGTGCTCAATAGTGCAACGAGTCTCAAGAAAAGCAAGAGCGAAGATCAAAGTCAAGCACACAGACTAAGTCAACACCTAAAATTTTTCAAGAGCTACTTCAACACAATTCTATTCTTATCATCGACCAAAGATGAACAAATCAAAACAATACCTGAGGTTTTAACACAAAATCATGAACACAAAGCATAGAAAATTAAGAAAAAACTACACAGACAACCGAAAGGTAAAGAAAATAAACCCATAAAAAGAAGACAGAGTGAAATAAAAATGAAATCCCTCCCCCAAACTTAAAAATAGCATTGTCCACAATGATAAAAGAAGAAAAGTACAGAGGACTTCCCTGAGTGAAGACATCAGTCGTCTTCATGATCATCACCCTGTGGAGAAGGTGGAGGAGGATAAAACTCCGGTTAGTTAGGCTCGAATGGTGGGTATTGTGGTGGTGCGGGGAACATCACAGCATTGGCTCCAGAATTTAGTACACAATTGGAAAACATCTCGACCAATGCGTCATTGAACTGCGATTGATAAGCAAAGTGTTGCTCTTGGTGTGCGGCAAATTGATTAAATTGATGTTGAAAAGCTCCCTGCCACTGCTGTTGAGCCGAAATGCTCTGCTGCATCAATGTCATGTGCTCCGCATAGCATGAATCTGATGAGACAGATCCATTTGGGCATTACTTGCTTCAAGTGGTGGTGGGACATGTGAATCATCCTCTTGGACAGAGGGACTAGCATCTTGTTGAGGTTGTCCAGCGGTCCTCTTTTGTCGTCCCCACTTACTTGTCCTTCGTATTCCCGGAGAATGGTATGTTTGGATAATACTCCATTGTAGTGGGGCTCGAGATTGGATGGCAATTTCACCAGGGCGTGTGCGGACATTTGCTTGGCGACATAAGTCATAGATCAACGAAGGATGAGCAAGTCCTCCACTGGTAGTACCCCTCAGAATGTGGGAAATATTGTGTTGAATGATTTTGTCAACATCAATACTCAACCCTTTTAAGATGGTATAATTCAAAATGGCTCGTACTTTGGTAACCTCACTAAAGCTACTGGAAAGAAGGAACTTTACTGAGATGAAGTAGTGCATTGCATTCGGTATGTTGTTCAATCCTGTAGTAGGAAAATTCACTACATCGGTCTTTAAGCAGTTCCATTATGTACCCGGTCGTGCTAAATAGCGAATGACCTCTTCAGGATCAACATCTTGCTCCCGAAGTTGGGAGTATTCATCATTATTAATGTCGGGCAATTTATAGTACCGGTTGATAGTAGACCGATGAAATGAGACCCATTTACCCTGAACAAAAACTTTGAAGTCATTATGTTCTTTGGCATTTGCATAAAACTCAGCTGAAATTTCATAAGTGCCGGGCTCGGGTTGTCTTGTAAATTCTTGCCATTTCCTTGCAGCAATAATTGCTTCTATTTCTTCTCTCAGGTCTTCAAAACCCCTCTCTTGAACTGGTGACTTCACTGTCACAAATGTGGCATATCTCTTCTCCGCTTCAGCACTTACAAATCTCTTTTTATCATAAGAAGAGGATGAAGATGATGAAGCACTAAATATAGTCTTGCGCTTGGGTGCCATGGCCACAAAATATAAGCACAAGTAGTCGGAAGATCAATGAAACTCAAGCCACCACCATCACAGTTGAATAAAAGATTAAGGCCAATTGTCACACAAGTATCAAGATCACTATACCACACTAAAAATGTCAAGAATGCACCACCACTAACAACAAAGAAACTAAGATTAAAGAAGTCACCACCCTAGTAGTCCCAAAAGGACCATTGCCACACTAGCCAACCTCTTACCAACACCTCCACAAGAATAAACACTTACCCAAATTAACACAACAAATATCAATGAATCAACAAATCCTTCCAAGACTTAATTCAATATAGCACAAGCCTTGCATCAAACACCTTGTGTGCATACAAAATTTTCTTGATATCCATCACTAAAAACAACCACCACACTTGAGAACATCACCTTGTAATTAGTAAGCATCTAAAGAATCATGAAGGTAGTTAATATTAAGTAATTAAACAAGATGAGGTTGTAGGGGACTTTTGTCGAACACCTTGTGTGCAACACAATTCTCACACTTGCAACTACTACTTCAAGGTATCCACTAAGTTCAATATGGTTCTAATCTCATCAAAAACTCATAAAGTACCACAATGTAGCACAAGAAACTCAAAATTTTCAGTAGGGAGAAAAAGTCACCTACTTGTCTTGTGTGGAGAGATAAAACCCTTGACGTGTGGAGATGAAAGAGTGGACATTGAATCCTTCAAATGCTAAAGCTTTAATGTCCCAAGGTGTAATATCAAGGAGATGAGTGGGATTTTTGTGATGGGGAAATGAAGGTAGAGGAACAATTGGAGGTGTTGAGGAATGATGGGAGTACGAGAAAAGTTGGAGAGGAAAAAAATTTGGGCTGAGAAGACGTTGTTTTGGCTACTGGGTGTTATACCCAGCAGCAAGCAGGCGCCGCGGTGCCTATTAGGCAGCACCGCGGCACCGTTTCATTTTTATTTTATTTTTTTTTAGGGCGCCGCAGTGCCTATGTGTGGCACTGCAGCGCCACAGTTCTGCCTAGAATGAGCGCTTGTTTTGGGCGCCGTAGTGCCATTTTTCGGCACTGAAGTGCCCACAATCTACCCAACGCTCTATTTAACACCTTTCTTCCATATTTTTCCCAAGCAAGAACTATGGAACTCCCCCAAACTTAGTCTTTTTGACACCAACAATAAGAAAAACTTATCAAAATGCGAGAAAAACGTGGGTTGCCTCCCATATAGCACTTGGTTTAACGTCCTCAGCCTGATGTCTTCATATCTCTAGTTTGGCTCATCAAGAAAGATTACATCTACTTGTCGAACCTCGCCCCCATAATAGTGTTTTAAGTCTTTGCCCGTTAACACAAAAAAGAGAGCCATCATCTCCCTACAGTTCAATAGCTCCAAACGGAAATACCCTTTGGACAACGAAAGGACCCGACTACCTGGACTTGAGTTTGTCCGGAAACAATTTCAATCGAGAATTAAAGAGTAGCACTTGTTGACCTGGAAAAAACTCTCGTCTCAAGATTTGCTTGTCATGCCACTTCTTAGTGCGTTCCTTATAAATCTGGGCATTCTCATAGGCGTCTCTTCGAAATTCATCCAATTCATTGAGTTGTAACAATCTCTACACACCGGCGGCTTTCAAGTTAAAATTCAACTTCTTGATTGTCCAAAATGCCTTGTGCTCCAGTTCAACTGGCAAATGACATGCCTTTCCAAACACTAATTGGTAAGGTGACATACCAATTGGTGTCTTGAAAGCCGTCCTATATGCCCACAATGCGTCATCAAGCTTGATTGACCAATCTTTTCGGTTTACATTCACTGATTTCTCCAAAATTTGCTTTATCTTTCGGTTCGATATCTCCGCTTGCCTATTTGTTTGAGGATGATAGGCAAGTGCCACTTTATGTCTCACTCCATACTTGACAAGGAGAGCATTGAACATCTTATTGCAAAAGTGGGTGCCTTCATCACTAATTATGGCCCGTGGAGTGCCGAAGGGAGTAAAAATATTCCGGTGTAGGAACTTGACTACCACCTTAGCATTGTTTGTTGGGGTCGCAACGGCTTCCACCCACTTAGAGACGTAATCCACCGCCACGAGAATGTATTCATTGCCAAATGAAGAGAGAAATGACCCCATGAAGTCGATACCCTATAAATCGAAAATCTCAATCTCTAGAATGTGAGTTAAGGGCAACTCATGCCGTCTAGAGATATTTCCCACATGTTGACAACGATCACAAGTCTTGACAAAAGTATAGCTATCTCGAAATAAGGTAGGCCAATAAAATCTGGATTGCAGTACCTTTGCGGCGGTTCGAGTGGCTCCAAAGTGTCCTCCATAAGGTGAAGCATGGCAATGATGGAGAATGTTTTGAACTTCTTCTTCAGGCACACATCTTTAAATAATATGATTTGAGCACTTTTTAAACAAAATTGGATCATCCCAAAGATAGTTTCTCACATCATAGAGAAACTTCTTTCGTTGTTGGCTAGACAAGTCTGGTGGCAACACTTTACAAGCTAGAAAAATTCACAATGTCGGCAAACCAAGGAATATTTACCTCCATACCAAAGAGTTGCTCATCTGGGAAGACTTCATTAATACTTGAGCTACCTTCCACTTCATCAACTTCAAGCCTTGAGAGATGATCCGTAACAACATTTTCACTTTCCTTCTTATACCGAATCTCCATATCAAATTCTTGAAGCAAGAGAATCCACCTTATCAACCGAGGCTTGGCATCTTTCTTTGCAAACAGGTAACGGATAGTGGCATGGTCTGTATAAATAATCACTTTGGTCCCAATAATATATGATCGGAACTTGTCACACGCACAGACTATTGCCAATATCTCTTTCTCGGTAGTGGTGTAATTCTCTTAAGCAGTATTGAGAGTATGGCTTGCATAATAGATAGCTCAAAAAATCTTGTCTCTTCTTTGTCCGACAACCGCGCCAACGGCATGATCACTCGCATCACACATAATTTCAAAGGGCTCATTCTAATCGGGTGCAACAATTATAAGAGCTAGAGTTAACCTTTCTTTTACAGTATTGAAAGCAACCAAACAAGCTTCATCAAACACAAATGGAGCATCCTTTTCTAGTAAATTGCATAAGGGCTTCACTATCTTTGAAAAATCCTTAATAAATCGCCGGTAAAACCCGGCATGGCCAAGAAAACTCCGAATAGCCTTTACATTTGCCGGTGTGGGAAGCTTCTCAATCACCTCAATCTTTTCTCGGTCCACCTCAATACCCTTCGAAGATATTTTATGGCCAAGTACAATGCCTTCCTTGACCATAAAATGACACTTTTCCCAATTGAGCGCAAGATTCTTCTCTTCACACCGTTGCAACACAAGAGCTAAATTATGAAGGAAATGATCAAATGTAGACCCAAACACCGAGAAATTATCCATAAATACCTCCATAATTTCTTCAATCATGTCTGAAAAAATGGCCATCATGCAACGTTGAAAGGTTGCCGGTGCATTACACAACCCAAACGGCATCCGACAGAAGGCGAACGTACTATATGGGCAAGTAAAAGTGGTCTTCTCTTCATCTTCTGGTACAATAGCAATCTGATTATACCGAATACCCATCCAAAAAGCAATAATATGAGTATCCTGCCAGACGGTCAAGCATTTGATCAATAAACGGGAGTGGAAAATGATCCTTCCGGGTGACTTTATTCAACTTGCGGTAGTCAATACATACACGCCAACCTGACACTGTTCTAAAGGGGATGAGCTCATTTTTCTCATTCTTTATCACCGTCATGCCTCCTATTTTTGGTACCACTTGGACTGGGCTCACCCAAGAGCTATCGGAGATAGCATAAATAATTCCCGCGTTACGAAGCTTCAATACCTCAGCCCTCACAACTTCCTTCATAGCTGGATTCAACCTCCTTTGGTGCTCTATAGATGGCGTATAAGTCTCCTCCATCAAGATCTTGTGCATGCAAGTAGTAGGGCTAATACCCTTGATATCAGAAATTGACCACCCCAATGCAGTTTTGTGTGCTCTCAAAATATTAAGGAGTTTTTTCTCCTTTTCTCGACTCAAGGAGGAAGAAATAATGACCGGTAACTTAGAATCTTCTCCCAAGAACACATAACAAAGGTGATCAGGTAATGGTTTCAACACTAACCCATCTTTAACCGGACTAGAAATTTCACCGCCCACCTTAGATTCTTCAATAGCAAAAACGGGCTTATATACATCATCATGGCCACTATAATCTACCCTAATAGGCAAAGAATCAAGATCAAGCATACAATCAATAAGATCTTCATCAATAACGTAGCAAGAATCACCAAATTCTGTAGTGGGGAGTGCATTTTTTCGAAAATGAGAATTAACAAGACAATGCTTCAATGGGTTGTAAGACAATACATCTTGAATAATGTTTTTCACACAAGTGCCAACCACATCAACTCGATTACACGAATGTGCCTCATCCGGAAATTTTAAAGTACGGTAAAGATTGAATTGTACCTCTTCGTCATTCATCCGGAGTGTTAATTTTCTACTATGAACATCAATAAGTTCTCTGTCCATGGCTAAGAATGGGTGACCAAGGATAATGGGAATTTCCCGGTCCTCCTCCATATCAAGCACCACAAAATCAACCAGGAAGATAAACTTGTCGACCTTCACCAAAATGTCCTCAATGATGCCTCTTGGATAAGTAAGAGAACGGTCTGCCATTTGTAGAGAAATAGTAGTAGGCTTCACTTCACCAAACCCAACTTCTTGAAAACAGACAATGGCATGAGATTAATACTAGCACCAAGGTCACACAAAGCTTTTTCAAAAGTAGAACTCCCAATGGTGCAGGGAATAGTAAAACTCCCTGGATCTTTCAACTTTTGGGGCAACTTCCTCTCGAGGATAGCACTACACTCCTCGGTAAGCTTGACCGTTTCATAATCCTCCAATCTATGCTTCTTTTACATCACATCCTTCGTAAATTTCACATAGTTCGGCATTTGCTCTAAAGCATCGGCGAAAGGGATGTTGATGTGTAACTTCTTGAAAATCTCAAAGAACTTTGCAAATTGGGCAACCAACTTCTTCTTTTGAAATCTTTGGGGATATAGCAAAGGTAGGGTGATGATAGGTGGATTATCTGGAAATGAAATAGAACTTTGCTTAGAAATCACCTTCGGTGGCTCTTCAACAACATCTTCTTTAATCATGTCACCCGCACTCTCCTTGAGTCTTGGAGCTTCAACTTCTTTCTCGCTTCTAAAAGTGATTGCCTTGCAATGATCCTTGGGATTGGTCTCCGTATCGCTAGGGAACTTGCCGGATGGTTGCCCTTTGATTAAATTAGCAAGTTGGCCAATTTGCACCTCCAAAGACTTTATAGTGGCGTTCATGTTGTTGCAATGAGTCTCGATGTTGTCAAGACGAGCCTCATCCTTGTTAAACCTTCCCCTAGTCTCCACAATGAAAGTGCTCAAAAAGATCCTCCAAAGAAAGTTTCTTCTCCGCCACCGGTGGATTGTATTCCGGTGGTGGTTGCAAGACATTTCCAGTATTCCCATAAGAAAAATTCTCGTGGTTGCAAAGACCGGGATGATAATGAGTGGGCAAATTATTAGGCATGTTGTTCCCCCGGTAGTTGAAATTTCAGTTGTTCAAATAGTTCACTTGTTCAAGATCACCCCCATCATTCCCAAAGGAAGCACTAGACACTTCCATTGGCTCCTTGCTTGATTGTGCCTCTCTAGTAGTCAATGCGGAAATTTGGCTTGTCAAAGCCGACACTTGGGTAGTGAGATTGGCTATTAGATCAACTTCATTCACATTGGCCACCCTCTTCAAGATTGACCGCTCATTAGGCCATTGGTAATTATTGGAAGCCATTTCTTCCAATAATAGTTGAGCTTCCTCGGCGGTTTTAGATAAAAGCATACCGCTAGCCGCCGCATCCACAATGGTCCTTGTTTGGCCATTCAACCCATTATAGAACAATTGGATTTGGAACCAATCTTGGTATCCATGTTGTGGGCATTTCCAGATAAGATCTTTGAATCGCTCCCATGCTTCATAAAGCGGCTCAAAGTCCAATTGTTTAAATTGAGCTCTCTCCACGGAGTTGAGAGATCTTCGATGGCGGGAAGAATTTCGAAAGGAACTTTGATGCTAAGTCCTCCCGAGTGCTAACACTTCTAGCTTGCAACGACTGAAGCCAACCCCTAGCCTTGTCCCTAAGAGAAAATGGGAACAAGCGTAGCCGAATAGCATCATCCGACGCTCCATTCACTTTGATTGTATCACATATCTCCAAAAATATAGCAAGGTGAACATTGGGGTCTTCATGGGGCATACCCCCATATTGGTTTTGTTGCACCATATTGATGAGAGCCGGCTTCAATTCAAAATTATTAGCATTGATGGTTTGCCGCCGGATCCCTGAGTAGTTATCATTCTTTTCTCAACCTTCGAAGAGTTCTTTCAATCTTAGCAAAATTAAAAAGAAAAATGCTCAAATTAAGATCAAGTCACCTAATCACAATATTAGCACAAATTGAAAATGGAACAATCCCTGGCAACGGCGCCAAAAATTTGGAGCGTGTTGCTTTGTGCAAAATACAGTGTGGTTTAGTGTGTGCACATAGTGAATAATCACAAGTGAATGATATTGCAATAAGTAATAAAGTGGGAAGTGGGTTGTCGTACCACAGGGATTGTTATTTCCACCTATACTAATTACTATGATATTTGGGACTTAATTTTATCTATGCTAATACTATTTCAATAAAGGGACAAAAAGAAAACAAATAATTACAAATAAGAATTAAATGAAAATTAAATAACCACAAGGTGCTACTTAAGAAAGAAACCAAAGTTAACTAGCCTAGAGGGTTGATTTCACCAAGCTATTCTCTGTACCTTTCAATTCCATTTAATTTCTATTCAATTTCGCCTGATTTGTAATCTAGAACCTAAATTGTACCTACCCACTCTCTCAAGTGCTAATAGATACTATCCCTAATTCTCAATATCAATATCTCTATTAGAAATCAAGAATAAAAGGATTTATTAAGCTCAAAGTTCTATTAAGAGATGCTTCATAAATTCTCTAGGTTCTCTCAAACTCTATTGAGTCTATGTTGTGTTGTCTTTGGTCTAAAATCTAGAAATTCCTTTCTCAAGTGTCAATTTCAAGAAACCCATTCATTCAATTAAAGGCAAATTAATTGAAAGCACCAATAACAAAATAACACAAACAAATCATGAGAAATATCATAGGAAATTCATTGGAATCAAGACATAGGTGCAAGCAAAGCTTACATCAATCCTCTAGATACAAAATTAGTTCATAGTTGAAATAAACAAAAATAAACTAGAAATTACTGACATCATAAAGAAAAGAGAAGAAAGAACTCTATTGATTTGATGAAAATCCCTAAAGTTGTCTTCCTCCTTCTTTCTCCTTCTTCTTCCCTTGATTCCTCCTTTGTACCCCTCTTTTTAGGCTCAAAAAGTCCCAAATCTATCTTGCGAATCGTTCTATATAGTCCTTTGGCGGCTAGGGCATCAAAAGAGATAAGAAAAAGGTATAAAAATGATGATGTGGCAGGCCGAGGGCACCGCGGTGCCGCAAACCAAGCACCACGGTGCTTGTTCGAAAATTTCATGTTGCAAGACAGTGGCACCGCGGTGCCAGTTTATTTTTGACACGGCACCGCGGTGCTCTAAGAGTGGCACCGCGGCGCCTCAAATCTGCCCAAATTTTTCAGATGTCTTCTTTTTAGCCTCTTCTTCTAAGCTCCCTCTTCCAAACATCATAGCTCTAAGAGATTATACCATGGCACTTTAGGCTTTGCTTTCATGGCTCCAATAGTCCATTAATACATCCTTAAAAGGTTTCAAAGCTTTACAAATCAACAAGACCTACAATATAAATAAAAACACCGTGAAAACAATATAAAAGACTACGAAACCTAGCAAATATCAAGATCAATTAAGTGAATAAAATTCATTTATCAATATTACATATTTTTCTAATTTATAGTAACGTAATATATTTTTTATTTCTAATTAGGTACTTGTACCATGAACTCTTGAGCTTGGAACGATTGCATTTATTTCAATTTGTTAATCATGCTGTAATATCTAAAGTTCCCGGTGTAAAGAATGATAGTTGTCCTCGTGATCTTGGACAAAGACTCCATATAACGAGCAAAGGAATGCTATTATTAGCTCCTTATAATTTTGGGTAAATATTATCTTTCTTTGACTAAAATGTTATATAGTTGTATTGTTTATATTTTTTTATAGTTATAATTGGTTACATTGCTTTGAATAGGCAACATCGGATGTTGATCGGGATTAATATGGCCCAAAAAAATATTTATTTCTTTGATCCACTTGGACAATGACGAAGACAAGATACCCAAAATCTCATAAATTGGTTAGTGTAGTTTATAATATAATATACTTAACATATGTTTATCTAATTAATCTATTAGTAAAATGACATATGTTTTCTTTTAGTGCATTCCAAATATATAATGCGGACAAACAAAAAAGGGGACAATGACCAAGGTGGTATATAATTAAGAGATGATCTATAATGATTATAATATGTACTTATTAATCTTTTAATGTTTATATATTTTAACTATATGTACTTCTCATTATAATCATAGTGTCTATCTCAACCCAATTACGTGGAGTGTGGTTTTTATGTCTTGTGCATGATGCGAGACTTGGTAAAGGAAGTGGATTATATTGGATCAAATGTAAGTATCTTGATACTTTACTTTGTTTGTCTAAAAGTATTTAAGTTCACAGACGTACTTGTCATTTTTAGTTACTAAATTTAATTTGTGTTTATAAACTTATAGTTGCACGGCCAAGAAATTTATTTAGTGGACGACATCAATGAAATGAGTAAAGAATGGGTCATAACCATTACCAATCATCTATGATTGGTCTCGATTGGTTAGACTATGTTCTTGGACTTAATTATTGGTATAATTTATCCGAATTATGTTGTAAGTGTTAGAGATATGCTCAAGTATTAGGTCATATTTCTTTTTCGTTAACTTTATGTATGTTAGATAGATTAGTCTAACCTAGAATTAAGTTAATTAACTTGCAAATAGTAGTAGTATACACATATTGTGTTGTATTTATTTATATAATAGAACTTTAGTTGTATACATTTATTTGTGATTTATCTACGTCTGGATATTGTAGAAGTCAAATGAAACTGTTTATGCAGGTTTTTATAGTGTGGATTTTGTAAATTACCTCTAGGAAAGGGAAAAAAATTCCCCTAGGGGTGGGACCTTTGACAGCAGTTTCACATGAACCGCCGTCAAAAGACACCACAAACCCTTTCATGGCAGTTTATAATTGCCGTTAAACGTGCCATTTTTTAACAGCATTTGCATTTACGGTGGTTGATAACCACCATAAAATCTCTAATTACGGTGGTTTTTAACCACCGTGATTGTCTCTTTTTGTAGTAGTGAGTGTTTATTATTTATGGATATTTATTGAATATTTTGGATATTTAATGAAGTTATAGTTCATGCATTGTATGTTTGAAAATGTCTTAATTATTGATACAACAGTAATGTCAAAAGGTTCTATGACATATTCATTAGAGAAATATTTTAATAAAATTGTTTATTAAAATTACGATATTTTTTCTCTAATTAAATCAAATAAGATTATTCACAACTAATAAGAGAAAATAGATACTTCTCTTAGATTGTGTTACAAGACTTTGTACATTTATCGTATGTCTTAATATATATTAGTATGACCATGTGCAAAAAGTATTGGTGTGTAAACATTAAATAATGACTATGTGAAATATGTTCTTGTAATAAGTATCGTTGACAAGAATATATTCTCACAAACTTGATAATTAACGTATGTCTTTCTTAATCCTGAAATAAATGATGAACTCGTGTTTATAACCTGTATTATTTGAGATATTTAAGGGTACGAATCAAGAAATTGATAATCTAGACCTTATCATTTTGGTAAAGCACTATTATCGGCATTGGGAATATATGCTTATAGATATAGAATTTACAACTATATTATATACAGAAGTGAATATTGCCTTGAGGAGCTATAAGAGCTTGGATGATTTAAACCTTAACTAAGTAATTAATAAAATTTGATATTTTATTGATTGAAAACTTTCTGTAAGTTTAGTCATCCATTAGATATAGTCTTGTATCAAGGAACTGAAAGATATAATTAGAGAGGCAAAATAATAAATTTTACCTAGCTCAGATTATCGGTATTCATGTGGGGATACACATGCAAATGTTAATTATCTAATGGACATAATTTTAATTATGAAGTATCTTTTGATATTTATTTAATTCAAGAGTGCAATTTAGATTTTTAGTGAAATAAGTCCATAACTAGTAGTATAAGCTTACTTGTATTAAGAATTAATTAGAACTAGGCCTTTTTCTACTAGTGCTTAAATTAAATAGATCTATTTGGGTCCTCAATCTACACCAACATCTTGGGATGTATAAGATTGGCCAAATTGGCTCAAACAATTTTCTAGGCAATTACACAAAAGAGGAAACATTCTGAAAAGACAGTGGGCTTTTAGTACCCAATGCCATGCCCCTTAGGGCGTGATGATTTTCGGCCAGCCCTGGCCCACTAGGATTAGCCAAATTCTACTGGGGGAGGAGCTTTTAAAAGGCTCACCCCTCCTCTTTTGTATGTTATATTTAGTTGCTGAAAACATTAGTTTGGTGGCTGCCACAGAAAACTAAGAGAAAAGTGAGAGAGAGAAATTCTTGAAGCCATCATTGGAGGCTATTATAGTTCTTGGATTCTTACTTGGAGATGATCAAGATCGAAGTGCCCACACACTTCTGCAGTTTCAAGCTTAGTGCTTAGAAAAGAAGACTCACTGATTGAGGTACAATCCTATTATATGTATTGAGACCATAACTAAGATCCTGAAAGGTTTTTACAAAGAACCATAATCCAGAAAAATTTATTTTTTCCTGCTTCCGCTTATATTTGATTTTGTCACATTTTTTCGTAAATTATAACCAATAAAAAATCTCCAATAAGCATAATTCTCAAGCTTCACAAAAACACGTAAAATTAGTCCAAATATCATATTGTTGAACATTTTCATCACTTTAACCAACTTTATAACATCCAAAAGAAAATTGTTTGTAGAAAAATTTTAAGAGATGAATTTTATGCTTTTTAGAGATGATTTTTTTCCCTCTCTTTTTTCATTTTTTTCATTTTTTCACTTATTTTACATCTCTCTTTATTTTATTTTCATCATCTCTTCTTTACAATGACAAATACAAAACAATTTCCTCCATTCTTTTCTCTTTTACCGTTCATGAAACTAAAGTTTTTCCCTACACTTGTGTTTCATACCTAACCCAATTTCTTTGAAGGTCCTTCTAATGCCCTTTACCCTACTCAACACATAAAACAAGGGTAGGATATAGTGTTTAGGCTAGATAAAGATAATATGTGGCTAACCAAATGAAAGGGTCTATATGTTAACTCCTGCTTTATATCATCAATCTTATACTCATTTTTTGAAGTTAACAAACATATGATTAAGAACTAATAATCTACTTGAGTGTATAATAACTTAAATTAAAAAGATCACAAGACATTCAAGATGGATTATGGAAAAGAGCTTGAAGACAAAGATTGGGAATACAAAATTTATACTAGCAAAGGTTAAACATTTAATTTTTATATTTAAATTTATGTTTATACATAATATGATATTAATGGCTCAAATTTTTCTAAAAATTAGAAATTTTCAAACAAACATAGTCAAATTGATTTATCCTCAATTAAAGTTTAAAAATTTATATTACACTACTTTTAAATTGATTTATGAATTTTTATCGTATCTATATTTCATAAAAATTAATTTAAGAAGTCACAATTTTGAAAAGAATCGAAAAAGCTTGAAATAAAATTGAAATTTGCTCTCTGGTATTTTAGGCAAGCTGAAACTGTATTTTCGATCTACCGATTCTCTGTCGATTTTTAAACTGTTTTTTCAAATTCGATCGTTAGAACTATACTACCGATGGCTAGTATTTTTGGTCTACCGAAAACTCACTTTTAATCTACCGAAAATGACAGAATATCTGTCAAACGGTCTAAAATGACTAGTTTTCATCCAACCTATAAATAGAAGCTTTTCTAAGACTTGAAACAACTTTTGAACATCTTTACATTGCTCATATTATATCTTCAAGTTGTTCTAATCAAATTCTTGTGATTCAAATTTTCAAATCCACTTTTTCACAAAATTAATTGAGCCAAACTAAATCATATCTTGTGTTCACATTTATTCTCTCTAAGTTTACCTTGTATTAAATACTTTCATTAGAGAGAGATCATAGTTGAGTGATTCAACAAAAGCTAAATTGTAATTATGAGGTGAGGTTAACATCGGAGTCATAAATAACTCGGTTTAGGTGAGATTAGCACCAGAGTCTAAACAATCTAAGTTAGGTGTGATAGAGCCGGATTCAAGGCTATTGTAAAGGCATGAGTGTGCCTAAGAAGAAATCACTCGTTGTGTACAAGGGTCGGTCAAGCTCATTCTCTTGATCCGATAGTGGAAAGCTCGAAGTGTTTTGTCAAGGGCCGGGGACCTAGACAAACCGTCATGTTTGTCGAACCTCGTAAAAATAGTGTTTGTACTTCTGTATCCTTATCTCTTTAATTTATTTACCTTGAGCTTATGCACGTTATTTAGCTTTTTTTACTTGATATTGTCGTTACTTGCATAACCACTTGCTTATCTTGAAAAGTTTGTAAAAGTTTTTAAAACCTAATTCACCTCCCTTTTTGGGTTAGCTCATATTGGGATAACACTATATGTAGGCTCAAGTTGGCTAACTAAGGGGATAAACTTAGACATCAATCAAGGAAACTGACTTATTTGCCTTTAGTGCTCAAAAACCTACTATCTCAGTTATTTTTCAGGAAAATACACTACTGGCCATTTGCCTCAAAGACCTTTAGAAGAGTTCTGACATTTAACTCTAAACATAGAAAACAAGGCAATATTCAAAGTGAAGCTACAAAAAACATACTAATCTAGCATGTTTTACTCTAGACCGAATAATATAGCTATCGTACAAAAAAATGTGAGTATAGCCATTATCAAAGTATATTAACAAAAGAATAATACCAAATTATATGTAATGTCCATCATCCATCAAACCTATAACAATAAAGCTCAAGTCCCATCATAGAAGCTCAAAGGTAAAACTCAAAATTAAAACGAAAAATGAAAATTTATTCCCAGAAAACAAATAAAATAAAAAATCGAAAAACCCCTAAAGCCTTCCCCCCACACTTAAATCCTACATTGTCCACAATGTAGTATTAAAATCTCAAATTCAATGATTAAGCATAATGGAAAAGAACAGAAAAATAAACAACTAAACATAAGAAAACAAACAAAACAAAATAAAACAAATTGGAAAGAGAATAAGAGTTTAGAAAGATCAAACATGTGTTTGGCGCGATCCTCATCTCCCTCCATCAGGTTCTCTACCGTTAAGCACTTGGTTTCATGCCCTCAGCCTAACATAAATATGCTTCAAATCCTAGCTTTCTCCTATAATATGTGTTAGATAACACAATATATGGGTCTTGGTTCTTAATGCCCTTAAGCTTTGGCGAAATTGAAAAAATTCCTACTCGTTGCTCCAACTTGACTCCACTTGGCATAGTGTGCTTAATATGAGAACTCAACTTCGGTACAAATTTGTAGAAGACAACATATGGTGATGGTGGTGTAGGTGGAAAATATGAATCTGTTGGCTATATATATGATTGCATCACTACTGATGTGTTTAAATCAATGGTGATATCAGTTTATTCCTTCTTCAATAGCCCATGTAATTCCCCACCATCATCATCATCATCCACCTAATTTTGCAACTCATTTTTTGAAGGTGATAAAGTTTCCATAGTAGTTGTAGCTTCATCCTCTTTTATCGAAGTATCTTGTCGCATATTTGATTCTTCAACAAACTCCACTTTGCTTCTAAGTATTTTCTCCACTTCATCAATATACTCCGTTTGGAATTATCACTAGTTTGGAATCTTGATCTTCCAACTTTTAACTTGAGTATCTAGTTTCTTGATAGATGTCATCATTTGTTGTTGAAACTTAAGAGTGTTGATAGCTAAAGTCTTGACTATGTCCTCCAGTGAAGAACTTAAACTATGGGGAGTAAATTATTGAGAAGATGATTGAGGTGGAATGGGTGAATAAGTTTAGGCAGCACTAGGTGCAGTATTATATATGTTGAAAGAAGGATTGTACAATAGTTGGAATGCTTGCTGCCCTTAAATTCCTCCCTCAACATTTACTCAATGATAATAGACTCCTCTAAGCTTTAGGACACATTTTGGTTAGATGGCCAATAATATCGCATCAGCAACATGTGATTGATTACTGAATTTTAATTATGGCCATATGCTAAACAAGTGATGTAAGGCCGGCTATTTGTTGCTTAATGTGAGTAAGTATTCTTGCCTTATTCACCTTCTCATATAAGTGTCTTTGTTAACTATTCTTGTATCTCCATCAATCATCATGTAAAGGTAACGAGTCTCGTTGGGCATAATTAAATAGTACTTGATGACTAAACATCATTAGATACCCTGAAAATTAAAATAAAAATAAAAAGAAAATAAAAGAAACAAAAAATAGAAAGAAAATAAAAAATGAAGAAACAAAAAGAAATAGAACTAGTAGCAAGACAACTAGAAATCAATTCTCCGGCAACGACACCAAAATTTGATAGCAATCATCAATGCAATCAAATTAACTCTATTTACATTCCTATCTCTATCTAGCAAAGCCTAAGAAAACCTAGTATTATCTAGTATAGTGGTAACAAAGGTCAATCACACGAGGAATTAATTTAATCGCTAAGCTATCAATCACATTATTTTTACCAATTTTTCATAATAATGAAATGAAATTAATAAAATAGAAAATAAATGTAAATAATGAAAACAATGAAATAATGGTTAAAAGATTGTTCTCCGCCACCTGACAATTATATTAGTTAATTACTAAATCTTATAATCAATTACTTATCAAAGTTACCAACTGTAGATAGTACACAAGCTCGTCCTATCCCAATCTTTTCTTAGATTTTTATTAGAAAAAATAAGTTTTTTCATCTAGGTCCTATCAATTAGACAACCTAGAATAAGCTCTCTAGATTTGATCTAATCAACGTATTAAATAAAGAAAGATAAGTTGATTCTAAGTAACAATCATATAAGCTCAATCAGATTAGCCTTAACCTAGAGTATGCTCTTTATCACAACTAATCAGTGATATGACTCAATTCAATTAATCATAATTTGTTATCAATGGGCAAATTAACAAGACAATTATGGATCAAGTAATCTAACTTAGCAATAGATTTCTATCAAGTTCAATTAGTTGTACACCCAAATAAAGCAAAATAAAAATCATAAACGAATAATCATAGAAGAAGCATATCAAATTTGTACGAATAATTGATAATCATAAAATCTGGAAAATTAACATTATAATCATATTTAGGGCTTTGAATCACTCTCAACCTAATCTAGAACTAATCTAGCATGTATACATAAATAAACAATAAGAACATCATACTAGAATTGATTTTAAAAAAAAAAAAAAAAAGAAGAAAAACGAGGAAGATCAAAAGCTGAAGATGGCTTTGGCGTGCACTCCCAGCCTTTAAGTTTCTCCTCTCTTCTTTCATTCTCTCTTTCTCTCTCTTTCTCTCTAGCCTTTAAGTATTGTGGTCTTCTAGGAATGAATAAAACTGAGTTTGAAAGGCTTTTTTTATAGTGTAGGAGGGCTTAAAGTCGTCATGGAGTAGTTTCCTATGACGGATAGTCAAAAACGTGTCAAAAAGCTCAAAATTGTCACTTTCCCAATTCCTAGCACCACGGCGCTGGAGTTCTAGCACCGTGGCACTAACTCTCTATCAAATTTCTCGGTTTTTTACAAAAATGCCATTTTTCAGCTTGATTTTTAGATTTTTACCTTGTTTCATCTCAGTTTTTTTAGTTTTTAGCCTATTTCAGCCCCGTTTTAGCTCTTTTTTACTCCACCTATAAAACACCTAGGAAACATAAAAATAACATTAGAAACCTAAAAATAACAAAAAAAAACAATGTAAGTAAATGTAGAGGAATACTTAAATAATAGATCAAATACGTACTCATCAAGGTACCTTAAGATACCAAGCATCACATGAAGTGTCTGTTTTTTATTAGAAGATAGAATGATACTTCATATGGGACCCTGTATGGAACTTAATGTATTAATTTCATCTTCTAGTAAAAAAAATGATACCTCATGTGATACAGGGCACCTAGCATTACTCATAAAATCATCCTTCCTTCTCGACTTAGGGTATGCGGTCACACTTCACAAAACACTAACATTTGCTTGCTTACTTTCTTATTTTTATGGGATTCTTTCCTTATTAACCTACCCAGCCCCTAAGAGGATACTCTAGCTAGCCCATTTTTTCCGATACCATCATATATAAGTCGAGTTGAGGTGAAGAGTCCTTGTGCACTTCTCATAGAAATAGCACGGACTAGCCACCTGGACAGATTTGGGAGCTTGAATGGTATTTTTCTCCAGTATTTCAAATACAATTATGATTACTGTTCATTTGTTCTCTTGCTTCTTGCAGGGAGTGAAGTGGCTCAAAAGCAAAAGTAATAAGGGAAATTTGGTAAAATGCTCCTTCTTGATAGTTGATTTTGTGAAATACACCCCATTTAAAATTAATTGGCTAGAATAACCTGTTTTAAATAAAGTGAGTGTAGAATGACATATAGGCCCTTAGTTAATTTTTTTTTCTGAAAAAAAAAAAAAGAAAAAGGCTCGGCTGAAATAAAAAGGCTGTAGTTAAATTTAAAAAAAGGAATGAAAAAAATGTAAAAAAAAGGAAAAGGAAAAGCGAGTTTAATTTTTTTTTCCTCTCTTCTTCTCAAATGCAGGCATTGATCTCCCCCTTCCTCTTAATTCATCTCAGTCGGACTCCACCCTCACCCACGACAACTACAGTCAAAGCCCATCTCCACCACGCCAAATTCCATCTAATCTCAACCCGGAACTCGTCGGCTCAAAAATGTCCCTACTTTCTTTGTTAATATGAGTTTGATTTGTAGATTAAAAGTTATTTTCTAGTAGAACTTGGTACTATAGCGAAAAATAGAAAGTTTTTGGTCAACTTGTAAGCATGAAAAGCAGTAAACTGAAAAATAGGTTGAAAAACGTTGAGATTCACTACAAAAAAAAAAAACCCAGATCGAGATAGACATGGGTGTCTAGTTTCTAGACAGGGGTGTCTAGAACTCGACAAATTATACATATCGAGTACACTTGACATGATTGTCGAGTTTTGTCACCACAATTATTCATCTACACTATATCAACAATGCTAGACACAACTGTCGTTCTATAGACCAACCATTATCGTCCAGGTGCTAGACATCATCTCGACTATGCTAGACACACTGTCTATCATTCTCGACAATTTAGTCTAGTGACTAGACACTAGTGCCGAGATAATTTCCAGAGTATAAAAAAGTTACTAGATAACACAGTTGTGTGACTCGACATAGTGTCTAGAAAGTTCGACAATTATGTCTATACACTAGACACTGTTGTCTAGCATAGTGTCTAGTTTTTTAGATAAGTTGTCTATCTGATATACACTATTATCTAGCTTTCCAGACAAGTTGTCTATTTGGTAGACATGATTGTCTAGCTTCTCAGATAGGTTGTCTATTTGATAGACAATATTGTCTAGTTTTCCAAACAAGTTATCTATCTAGTAGACACTATTGTCTAACTTCCCAGATAAGTTGTCTATTTGTTAGACATTGAGTATAATGGACTAAGATTTGATAAAAACTAAATTAAATGTAATACAATTACAAAATTAGTGAATTTTGAAAACTTAATCACTACTTTGTTCATTACTATTAGAAACTTAGTCACTATATAATGAAAATACGTCACTATTACTATTGGAAACTTAGTAACAACTTTGTTCTTTATAATTACAAACTCAATAACTAGGTGTAATGCATAATAAAGATATTATGTTAAATTACAAAATTATGGAGTTTTGAATTATCATCGCTACTATAATGAAAATATGTCACTATTACTATTGGAAACTTAGTCACAACTTTGTTCTTCCAAATTACAAACTCAATAACTATGCGTAATGAGTAATAAGTATACTAAATACAAAATTAGTGAGTTTTTAATTATCATCACTACTATAATGAAAATATGCCATAATTACTATTAGAAACTTAGTCACAACTTCGAGCTTTCCAAATAAGGAATGTAGCTATTAGACAAGTGTTGTCTAGCTCTCTAGACATATTGTCTATCTGATAGACACTTTTGTCTAGCTTTCAAGACAAGTTGTCTATCGGGTAAATACTATTGTCTCGTTTTCCAACATATTGTCTAGCTGCTAGAAAATATGGTCGAGCTTTCCAGACAAGCTGTCTATCGACTAGATACTAACTATAATGAAATAAAATTTGATATAAACTAAATTAAATACAATATAAATAAAAAAATTAGTAAATTTTGTAAACATATTCACTACTTTATTCATTGTTATTAGAAACTCAGTTACTATATAATAAAATGATGTCACCATTACTATTGGAAAGTTAGTTATAACTTTATTCTTTATAATTACAAACTCAATAACTAGGTGTAATGTATAATAAGTATATTATATTAAATTACAAAATTAGTGAGTTTTGAATTGTTATCGCTACGATAATGAAAATATGTCACCATTACTATTAGAAACTTAGTCACAACTTTGTTCTTCCAAATTACAAACTCCATAACCATGTGTAATGAGTAATAAGTATATTAAATTATAAAATTAGTGAGTTTTGAATTATCATCACTGCTATAATGAGAATATGTCCCAATTACTATTAGAAACTTAGTCACAACTTCGAGCTTTTTGTTGAGCTTTTTGAACAAGGAGTCTAACTAGTAGACAAGTGTTTTCTAGCTCTTCAAACATGTTATCTGTCTAATAGACACTTTTGTCTAGCTTTCAAGACAAGTTGTCTATCGGGTAGATATTATTGTCTCATTTTCTAAACACATTGTTTAGTTGCTAGACAATATTGTCGAGCTTTCCAGACAAGTTGTCTATCGACTAAATACTAATTATAATGAAATAAAATTTAACATAAACTAAATTAAATATAATATAATTATAAAATTAGTGAGTTTTATAAACTTACTCACTACTTTATTCATTATTATTAGAAACTCAATCACTATATAATGAAATTATGTCACTATTACTATTGAAAATTTAGTTACAACTTTGTTCTTTATAATTACAAACTCAATAACTAGGTGTAATATATAATAAGTATATTATATTAAATTACAGAATTAGTGAATTTTGAATTGTTATCACTACTATAATGTAAATATATCACCATTACTATTGGAAACTGAGTCACAACTTTGTTCTTCTAAATTACAAACTCAATAACTATATGTAATGAGTAATAAGTATATTAAATTATAAAATTAGTGAGTTTTGAATTATCATCGCGACTATAATGAGAATATATCACTATTACGATTGGAAATTTTTTTTTTGTTGGGGATTACGATTGAAAACATAGTTACAACTTTGTTCTTTCTAAATAAGGAGTCTAGCTATATTAGACACGAGTTGTCTAGCTCTGCATACATGTTTTCAATCTGATAGACACTTTTGTCTACCTTTCCAAATAAGCTGTCTATCAGGTAGACACTATTGTCTAGTTTTTCAGATATGTTGTCTATCTGCAAGATACAGTTGTCGAGCTTTTTAGACAAGTTATCTATCTGCTAGACAATATTGTCGATCTTTCCAAACAAGCTATCTATCGACTAGATACTAACCATAATGATATAAATTTGGCATAATCCAAATTAAATACAATTTCAAATAAACTATTGTAAACCATAATCATAAAGATAAAAAAGACAATGATAATACTTAGGACACACTAGGACCATTTGTTGAGTACATCATGGAGTGTTTACATTAAGTTTTGTTGTGTCCATAAATTCCACAATTTGAGCACTTTCTTTTCTTTTTTGGTGGAGCCTTGATAACCACAATACATCTTGATCATTATCTCTTTCTATTCCAATTCCAAGAATAACCTTCGCTCTTTTTCCAAACGCCATCATATAATATGATTGTGAGTATTGATGACATACCTGAACAAAAAAGAAATTACAAATTAAAGGAAGAAATATATATTATCAAACATAAAATAATAAATTTAGTTAGGCTTGACATGTGTTAGTGGCTAGAAATGTATTTCTTATGGTTAGACATGTTTCTTTAGTTGCTAGACATGTATTTCTAGTGGCTAGAAATATGTTTCTAATGGTTAGACATGTGTCTTTAGTTGCTAGACAATAGTGTCTAGTATCTAGACATAACTTTTTTATACACAAAATTGGCTCGACATTAGTGTCTACTCACTCAACAAAAGTGTCTAGTATATAGAAAGTGTGTCTAACATAGTCGAGAGAGTGTCTAGCGCCTGGACACCAATTATTATGCTTGACAATTGTGTCTAACATTGTCTATGTAGTGTCGATAGCATGGATATTCAATTGTTCAGATAAGACTCAATAATACTGTCAAGTGGAGTCCATATTATACAATTTCTTCCGTTTTAGACGGTCTGTCTATAAATTAGATAGACCTATCTATCCAGATCTAGGTTTCTTCTTTGTAGCTTTTCAGACAAGACTCGACAATACTATCGAGTGGAGTCGATATTGTATAATTTCTCACATTCTAGATAGGTTGTCTATAAATTAGACAGATCTGTCTATCCAGCTATAGTTTTCTTCTATGCAGTTTTTTAGACTAGACTTGACAATATTGTCTAGTGGAGTCGATATTGTACAATTTATCACCTTCTAGACAGTCTGTCTAGTAATGAGACAAATCTGTATATCCAAATTTGGGTTTCTTCTATGCAGTTTTTTAAATAAAACTCGACAATACTGTCGAGTAGAATCAATACTGTACAATTTCTCACTTTCTAGACAGGCTGTCTAAAATTTAGACAGTCTTGTCTATCCAGATCTAGGTTTCGTCTTCGCAGCAGATTTCGTTATTTTACAATCCAGTTTTTAGTTTGCATGTTTTCAGGCTCAAAAATTGACCAAATACTTTCTATTTTTTACTATAGTTTCAAATCCTACTACAAAATAACTTTTAATTCACAAATCAAACTCACACTCGCAAAGAAAGATTAATGGCAAAGAATCTTCTACTTACTTCAACCTTCGAAATAGAGGACCATGTTTTTCTCCATTAAAGCAGGACTCCAAGCTTTCCGGTTACTCCAAGCTTTCGGCTGAATTATGTTTTCCGGTGACTCTAAGCTTTTGGCGAAAATGATGTGAGAATGGTGAGGGAGGAAGTACGGGAGAAAGAAAAATGGAAATAAGGAAACAATTTCAAGGGGCATATTGGTCTTCATAACCAAACTTTTATTTAAAAGGTGTACATACCCAAAAACTATAAAGAGGGGTGTATTTCTACAAAATCACTATTTGAAAAGGGTATTCTTCAAAGGACCCCAAGTAATAATGATAAATATAATCGTAACACATATTAATTAATCAATGAAAAGAAAAACCATGTTAACCAATAATTTATCATATTATTATTGACAGTTGAGACGCGCCAAACGTGGCTAAAAAGAGATGCGCCGCCGCCTTGTGAGCCTTTTGGTTTTCTAATTAGTGCTTATCGCACTCATCTCCACCACAGAAGAGCCCTTTTATTTTATTATTGTTTCTTTTGCGTAAAGTCACCAAGTTCCGCATTAGTCCATGAAAAATCCAACATGACTGTCCTTAAGCTAAGATACATTAATATAAAACATCAACGTCCAAAAGTAGTTCCACGTGGGACCTGCATGTATTCGTTTTGTTTTTCTTTTTCTTTTTTTAAGAGATAATTCATGGGTTATAAATCAAAAGAAAATCACATACCTTATTGTTGAAAAACTTTGTACCAAAAATACAAAAATGTTTGTTTTTAATAAATTATTACCAGTTTTGATCCTGTATATTTACGGATACAAAATGCATTCCTTTTGCTTGCTAAATCGGATCAAAATTTGTCCCCCAGTTCAAATTTAGTAAAAATCATGCAACGGAATTACACTAATATCTCTAGTTAAAGTGAATTAAATAGTCAAAATATTTTTATCGTGGTCTTGTGTATCTTTATGATATTGTTGTATGATCGATATGGTTGCGTAACGTAAAATACCAAAACGTTTCTATTGTTTTATAAAATATCAATTTCATTTTTTTTAAATAAAAAATATATGCCCTTAATTTGTGAAATTGGGTCAAATTTATCCTTTTATCAAATTTGGTAAAATTATATTGTGAAATAACACTAATACTTTTAGTCAAAAATAATCAAATAATCTAAGTGCCACATTAACCATATAACTAAACACCCAAATTCTTCAAATAAAATTATATAATCTTTTGAGAATAAATTTGAATAATAAGCATTTAAGTTGTTTGGTTGTGTTTTGCATTTTCCTCCGCAGATCCTTCCCTCTAGTAGCCTCCACAAGCTATCTCCTCTCCTCATCTACTAGTAGGTGCCTGCTCTACTAGAGAGAGGGCTCTTCCCTCTTTCCGGTATGGGTTTTCTTTCTCATTTTATCTTTTTATTTTTGTTTTTTTTTTTTAAATATTCCTTTCGTTTGTAAAGGTAGTTATCCACTTAAATCTAGATTTATGGCATTCCTTATACATCCAAATATAGATATATAGAGTTTTGAGTTATTTTTTTATATTTTTTTTCTTTTTCTAGTATGGTTGTCTCTCATATTTATTGATGGTGATTAATTCACTCACAAATCAAGTATCATTCAGCCCAAATAATTATAAATTCTCAAGCATTTATGTTAGTTTGATGTACTTTTGCTTTGTTTTTGTAGTTCTTATGAATAAATAAGAATCAAGATGAATTGGTACAAAATATGGGTATTTCAACTCTTTTAAATGGAAGTTGAGCCCAATACGAACGCAACGCAATGAAAATCAGGCAAAATGGAGCTAAAATTAAGAAACGGCGCCCCCAGGAAGAAAAGCTGTTGTGATGAGTTCCAGAGCCGAGAGCGTCACGGCACTGTCCAAGTTGCGCCATGGCACTGTCGAGAAAACTGACTTCCAGAGGCTAGAGCGCCGCGGTACTATCTTACATCCTGAAGCGCGTTTTTAGCGAGTTTTTAGTGCCAATCTAAGCCATTGACGTCATCTGATCAAATGGTTGATATTCTACCCGGTCTAGGTCATCTTGGAGCATCTTAAATACATTCTTAAGCCTCCATGGTAAGTGTGGAGAGTAAGAGAGAAAATACAAACTTGAGAGCTCAAAAATCATAGAGAGATAAGAGCCTGGAGCTGAAAATTTGAAGAGGAAGCTTGAGAGAGTTGCTTGAAGAATTGAAGCTTGAAGTTTTATCTCCACAAAAGAGTTTTTCTCATCCTCTTTCTCACCCTAGTCTCATTTGAATTTTGTATTATACTTGATTTATGATTATGTTTGAATATATGAAATTCTTGTTGAGATTAGTGTTGGATTCTCCTATATTGAATTAATTATTATATGCTTAGGGTATGATGTAACTTAGACTTTGATTCTATGTCTTGATATCTAATATGTTATTTGATATTGTTCTTGAATTTATTCCATGCTTAATGCTTCTCAACTAATTAGCTACTAGTTAGATGATTTAGTTTCTAGAATTTGGCACTTGAGAAAGGGAATTTTAGAAACAAGGAAATTTTAGAAACAACCTAGAATAGTTTAACCTAGGACTTATAGAGTTTGGGAGAGCCTATAATTCATTTGAAGCTAAGATCAAAGAACTATTGAACATAATGAATTCTTAATTTCTATATTCGGAATAGAGATATTGGAACCGGAATTTAGGAATGATTTCACTCAGCACTCGAAAGAGGGAGTAGAAATACCTTTGGATTCTTAGCTTATAAATGAGGAATAATTGATTAGAATGTAATTGGTGATCAAAAAATATAGTCGATAGTTAGGTGAATTCAGTCCCCTAGTACATTTGTGTATTGAGTTTCCATATTTCATTTTTATATTTATATTTATATTTGTATTTATTCAATTATAAATTCATTTAGTTTAGTTGCCTAGATAAAGTTAGGACACGATAATTCCAGTAATTAACGATAATTTAACACACAATTCCTCATGGGGTCGACAATTCTTTTATCACTTTAATACTTTATTACGACCCGTATACTTATGGTTATTTTACGTATACGCATTTAGCGTAACAAGTTTTTTGCGCCGTTGCCGGAGAATTGATATTTTAGATTGTTAATGATATCGAGAGTAAGTAACTTGATTTTAATTTAGACGTTTATTTTTATTCTTTTAATTTTTATTTTTAAATGTTTGTTTTGCGAGGTTCTTAGAGATGTTAGATCAATAAGTTTTCTTGTGGTTTGCTCAACGAGACTCGGAGCCATTTTATTGTGCATGGTGGAGATACAAGGAGTTGCTCACACTATGCCCGAATCACGGTTTATCCCTGAAGTATCAAATACAAAATTTCCTCATCAACCTTTGGCCCGAAAGAAGAATGTGGGTAGAAAGAGGTCATGGTACCATCTCTATCTACTAAGTATCCATTGATGAAGCTTATTGGTTATTGGAAGACATGGCCGACTTTGATATCATAGTTGGAATTATCTACTAAGCCACCTCGGTTTGGGATATAATTATAATCTTTCGGTGTCATAGTGTGATACTCTACATCACCAAGAGGAGCCTTCTCCTAACCTTGAATATCTTTTTGTACAATTTTCGGAGGAGACAAGACTTCATCATGAGGAGTGGGAGAGAATGGAGACCATTCGTAATTCACAATTTGAGTCTCTTTATGACTCCCTTAAGGCCATGACAAGGGCGGTAGCTATAATTGATGCACATGTCACAAATAATAATAAAAGCCACCATGAAGAACCGAACACAAACAGAAGGACCTTGGGTTTGTTTGATAATGAGGGCTCAAGTGAGGAGGAGAATTAAGAGTGGATCAAAGAGGAAGAATCACAAGACAATACTTGTGAATCTTTATCCTTTGAGATCCAAATCATCATACTGCCATTATTCATCAAAGATCACATCTATGACGATCCTATGTGGCCAAAACCTCATCCATCACTGCTAGCACCATTCATTCAAGCCCACCAAACATATGTATCGGTGCCAAATCAAGTTAAGCATATGAGCCGATCATTTTCAGACACCGCCAAGCTTGAAGGCGTTCAAAAACAAGACCTATTTATTGTGTTGTATGACATATACTATGGGCAGAAGCCACTATTTGATGAGCTTCACCAAGTTGTGTATGAATAAGCCTAAAAGTGCAAATTATGGAGAGGAGTCTCGCACCACCCAAGTTAGAGCCATCTTGCCCGAAGCACCACCTTTGCCAACCTTGATAGGAGGCAAGAATGTCTTACCTCTCTGGTGTATGTTCTTTTCCCTTATGCTTACATTGAACATCTAAATATTGATAACATTACTAATTTTGAGTTTGGGGATGAAAATACTTGTTGGTTAATTATTTGTTGGATGTGGCTTTACTTGTGTATTGGTTGGCATAATTTTCTTTCTATGAGTTGTGTACTTTTAGGAAATCATTTTTTTTCTTGCTTTTTTTTTGCTTGTTTGAATAAATTATAAGTGTTATTGAGATGAGATTACTTGATATTGATAATGAGTGTAGTCATTTAATATTCTATTAGGTCTTTTCAAATGTAACTCATTGAGATTATCTTTGTGCTTGACTCGCATTAATTAAACCTTATTCTTAATTCTACATATTTGAGCACGATAATCATATTCACTTGACTCTTTGAGCTTTTGGAGAAAACTTGTGTGCATTATATAGGCATTGATATCTCATGAATTCTAGAACCCATTTGAGTGAAGCTTAAGGCGAAATTCTATGTTAGGTGTCATTAAAGAAATGATTTAGGCCATCTTTAGACCGTTTGAGCCTTTCAAGCCAACTTTGATATATTTTCGTCCTAGTACACCCACTTTGAGCCTATTTGTATCTTTCTTTTTCTATAATATTTTTGTCAAACTAAAATAATGACCACTAACCTTATCCTTAAACATGTGGATTGTTTTAAAGAGTTATTTTGTGTTATGTTCGTATTGGGAGGAAGAGTGGTGTAATAAAGAAGAAAAAAAAGAAGAAGAAAAACCAAAGAAAAAAAAAAGAAAAGATAAGGAAATAATTCGGTGAAAATTTCTGTCCTTATCCTCTATATTATTTTTCAGCATTGAGAACAATGTTAATTTTGAGTTTGAGGGAGAAGTTTCTGATTTTTATCCTTTTGTCTTATTTTTTATCTTTCATTTTTTTTAAAAAAGGAAAAAAATTATTATCAATAAGTTTTTGGTGGAGTATTGATATAAGAGAAATTTAGTTGAAAAAAAGTATTGGAGTGCTATTTGGTATATCAAGGAATAACTCTACAAAGGTCCTAGATTAATGTACTTAAGAGTGATTTAAACCTCAATTTTTTCCAAAATTATCTTACCTTTGCCCAAGCCGATATTACAAGCTTAATGAAGGACCTTTTGATCTTTGATGACATATTAACATATATTAGTGGAGAGTGATATGAAAAATGGGCATATGGTTGTTCCAAATTGCATTATATAGAGATCTTTCATTGCCTATCAAAACACACGAGTCTATCTGAAGTTCATTTTATTAAGTGATATTGATTTTGCACATACTTACACATTAAAAGTCTTGAGTGGAGTTAAATTGATGTTTGAAGTTGAAAATGTAGATAATCTCAATGTTTATATTTCCTTTGAGCTTGGAATATTTTGTGGCTTCGGAGATACTTGCAGGTTTTTTGATTCGATACGAAACTCATACTTTGTCGTTTATGTCATTAGTCCTTGATTTGTGTTTTACTTTTCTTTCTCTTTTTGTTTTGCTTGAGAACAAGCAAATATTCGAGTTTTAGGGTATTTGATAAGTGATTAATTCACTCATAAATCAAGTATCATTCAGCTCAGATAATTTTAAATTCTTAAGCATTTATGCTGGTTTGATGTGTTTTTATTTTATTTTTGTAGTTCTTGTAAATAAATACGAATCAAGATAAATTGGTACTAAATATAGGTATTTCAATCCTTTTATATGAAAGTTGAGTCCGATATGAACGCAACGCAATGAAAATCAGGTAAAATGTAGCTAAAATAAAGAAACGGCGCTGGAAAAAAAAGTTGTTGTGCTGAGTTCTAGAACCGAGAGCGTTGTGGCACTGTCCAAGTAGCACCGCGGCGCTGCCTGAAAAACTAACCTCCAGAGGCTAGAGCGCTACGGTACTACCCAGTATCCTGAAACGCATCTTTAGTGAGTTTTTAAGGCCAATCTGGACCATTGATGCCATCTGATTGAATGGTTGATATTCGACCCGGCTTAGGTCATCTTGGAGCACCTTAAATACATTTTTAAGCCTCTATAGCAAGTGTGGAGAGTAGAAGAGAAAACACAAACTTGAGACCTCAAAAATCATAGAGAGGGAAGAGCTTGGAGCTAAAAATTTGGAGAGGAAGCTTGTGAGAGTCGCTTGAAGAATTGAAGCTTGAAGTTTTACCTCCACAAAAGAGTTTTTCTCATCCTCTTTCTCACCCTAGTCTCATTTGAATTTTGTATTATACTTGATTTATGAATATGTTTGAATATATGAAATTCTTGTTGAGATTAGTATTGGATTCTCCTATGTTGAATTAATTGTTATATGCTTGGGGTATGATGTAACTTAGACTTTGATTCTATGTCTTGAAATCTAATATATTCTTTGATGTTGTTCTTCAATTTATTTATGCTATTCCATGCTTAATATTTCTCAACTAATTACCTACTAGTTGGATGATTTGGTTTCTAGAATTCGGCACTTGAGAAAGAGAATTTTAGACACAATTATATGATAGTATAACCTAGGACTTCTAGAGTTTGAGAGAACCTATAATTCATTTGAAGCCATGATCAAAGAACCATTGAACATAATGAATTCTTAATTTCTAAGTTCGGAATAGAGATATTGGAACCAGAATTTAGAAATAATTTCACTTGGCATTCGAGAGAGGGAATAGAAATACTTTTGGGTTCTTGGCTTATAAATGTGGAATAATTGATTAGAATGCAATTGGTGATCAAAAGACATAGTTGATGGTTAGGTGAATTCAATCCCCTAGTACATTTATGTATTGAGTTTCTATATTTTATTTTTGTATTTATATTTATATTGTATTTATTCAGGTATAAAATCATTTAGTTTGGTTGCCTAGATAAAGTTAGATCACGATAATTCTGGTAATTAATGATAATTTAACACACAATTCCTCGTGAGATCGACAACTCTCTTATCATTTTATTACTTGATTACGACCCGTGCATTGGCAGTTATTTTACATATATACATTTAGCATAACATCTGTATTCTTTTTTATCCAGATCTAGAGATATTTTTTTATTGTTTATTTTTGTGGATGTGTTGCTCGTATTCTTCTAGATCTGAAGCCCGCAGAAATCAAGACTAGAAGATTTCACTATGTCAAGATCTTATCTTGGAGTCACCAAGCTTGGCAATGTATAAGCTTATAGCTTGTACCTAGGACAGGATTATTGTGGTGTTTACTGATGAACGTTGTGAAAGGGAGTCAACTTTGGCATTTAGATGGATGCTTTGATGGAGTTTTTTCCATTAGTGATAGGTGGCACGTGCAATCATATTTCTTGAAAAAAGAATATGATAACCCACATCATATTAAGGTAAGGGTGATATTGGGTGTATCTTGAGGGATATTTTCATATTCTTTAGAAACTTGTATTCTTCTTGTAACCAAATTTAGCTAATTCTTAATTTAATTCCCTTGAGGAATCCTTCAAAAAAAAATTATTTGATTGTTGGATCTATAGATAATTAATCTGATTATTTAACAAAGGGCACCTTGACTATTTTGATATAAATATTAATACTAGTCATTTGAATTTTGTCATAATGGATAATTTTTTTTCCAATTTGTTAAATTTAGACGATACATTTTGTATTTCTAAAAATAAATGATACAAACTGATATTTTGCTAAATTATGAAAAGGGTTTTGGTATTTTCCCTTTGCGTATAAACAAATAAAGTAATAGCTTCATATATTATCATACTCTATATATATATATATATATATATATTTGTAGATATCACGTCAAATTAAATCATATCAAAATCAAATAATATACAAATTAATAACAAAAGTTTCATTAAAAAGCCCTTTATTTTGTTCAATTTTGATAGAAAACCTTATATATCTGAAAATAGCAAAACAAACCCTAGAATTTATTTTTTTTGTTAGAACAAATCTTGGATTTTTTTTTTCTTTTTAAAAGTAAAATTTTGTTATTAATAATAAAAAGATAGTATAATACCCATTAAAGGGTTTTCAATTACAAAGTAGACATCCATAATAAACTGGTCAAAGTTCTCGGAGGAATTTTGCACACTAGAATCCTCACGAAATCGACGTGAAATAAAGAGATTCCTATAGATAACCGTTGTTGTGTGCCTCAATAGAGTTCTTTGGCTTATTATGACCATACACTCAACATATGTTGTTGGTACCTCTTGTTTTAAATCTAAAAGCCATATAAGGGCAAAATACTACTATGTAAACATCCAAATCTAGACATATCTGAATGAAAACCATACCAAAAGGATCCACAACATGAGATCTACTAAAAACCACTATAGATTTAGATATAGATGAACTAAAATAGTGAAAACAAACAATAAAGTCAAAATCACCATAAATCTAAATCTATGTAGAGTAATATCTTCCCAAATGATTTTGATAATTTATTGTCAGTTTTTTTTATTCATTTAAACAACACCGATTTAATGTTGTAAGAGATTATTATGGGCATTTCGTCTTTTCTTAATGTCTTTTTCCTTTTCGTCCAAATCAGATAAGATTGACAAGCCAATTTGACACATAGGCTGAATCCAATGTTTGTTATTATAAAAACTGAAATTTTACAGTTTCTTTTGATATTTCCAATATTTGGGTTTTCTCAGTGAATGATAGGGTTTTCTAAGGAAGAATTCCTTATATAAATATATGATAGAATTTGATAAACATTTACCATAGAACCATCAAGGCATGTTTAGTTGATTGGATTATAAACTGAATTAGGATTGTTTATCCTTATTCCATATTTGGTGCTAAATTAGAATTGGGATAAATAATCCTTCCCAAAATTAATCTCATTTGTATGAAACAACTTATGCCATTCGTAAGTGAGTGACACTACAATATTAGGAGCCTCTGATTAAATGGCCGATTCTTCAAGGTTATTAAAGAGAATTTCAGCTTTATTTCTATGTACAAGTACATCAGTTGGTAATAAATTATAATATGTTTTATATATCAATTGATGTTGGAAAGAACTAAAAGACATGTATATATATTGGATATTTTCTAAAAGGGTATTTGTGGTCTTAAGTAATTGCCTCTTTGTTATTGTTTTCTTTTTTTTAGGATGGTTGTTGCCTTATAATAAAACTAGTAAATGAGACTTAGATAATGCTTTAAGTTTGTTTTTTAACCAAAAAAAATTGGAAAACAATAAGCAACAGACAAATTAAAATATGCATATTTACACACATATGAAGCGCCTTATCCTTCTATCAACTTAAATAGAAATGTTAGTATTGCATATTCAAAAATATTTCTTAAACTAATAGCAATATTATCCCACATAATAAATAGCAGTATCTTTCACATTTCAGTAGTTTACAAATAATATATACAAATATGTTTTAACTCTTTTTTTTTAAAAAAAAAAAAAGTGGGGCTTAACTAATGACCTCCATTTATTACAAATTAAAGGAAAATACCTACTACTACTCAATCCTCATCCCACCCCATTAGGGATAATAGGTTTTCACGCCTACCCCTAGTGTGACTTGAACCTAGGACTGAGATTACAGGTAGTGGGTATAATATATAACAAAATATTCATATTATGGTCATACAGTTTGTCATGTTTCCTTTCTAAAACCCAAAAAGGTCTATTTAACTACTAATATTTACACACAAGAAAAGTACATTAAGACATACAAAAAATTGGGTAACAATATAAATAAGATATAGAACTTGTAAAAGTTATACCTAAAAACACCCACTCCCCCATGCTCTTGTCTAATTAAAAAATAAATAACTAAATAAAAGATTTCAATTATAGAAATAGAACAAAAAAGAGGTGCCTCTGTTTAACTATTTTGTCTTTTTGTCAGTAGGTCAATATCATTCCCAAAAGTAAAAAAGAACAAAAAAACTTAACAATGTAATATCCTATTTATCCCTAAAAGAAAACAAAAGTACGTTGCAATATTTCTATATCTCTAAAGGCTCCCTTCATAAATTGAGTCGGCTTAATATGAAACATATAAATTAAGCAATAGTATTTCCCCTTAAAAAAGAGGGAAAAAAAAAAGGACTCAATAGCTGTTAACTGTTGTTCTTTCTAATTCAAATTAAACAAAAAATTGTAAAGAAGGAAATTAAATACAAGTTGCAATAAATCCTATTATATAGTTTCCTATAAGTGTAAAAGGTGACAACAATTAATAATCGATTCTAAAATTCAATATGAAAAAATATAAGAAAAATGCGACATAATCACACAACAGCTGGGGTTATAATAAAATAGGTAGTTTTACTGTCACCCCATATTTTTCCTTCCCACTCCTTAATTACTAATAAAATAATGTCTAAATGTCAAAAATAATCTCGTATAAAACGATACACATGGGCATAACTAATTTTAAATAACTAGAATATTCTTTCTTACCTAGATTATTTTTGCTTTACACACCCCTTCAAAACAATTAAAAAAAAATCATCCACAATAATCTAAAACAATCAAAATATTTAGTTAAATTAAATTTTTATAGTGATAGATGAACATATTATAAACTCAAAATTCTAATGATCTTTCATTCAAAAACCCTAAAAGATGATTCAAAAACTCTCATTATCTTTTTTTTATTCTCAAGAACTCTAAAAATGATTTAAAAACTCCAACTCTACCTCCTTTAATTCTCAAGACCTTAAAAAAATTATTCAACACCTCTAACTATCTCTAAATTTCAGAAATCCTAAAAATGATTCAAGAATATTGCTAATCCCCTCTCCAATTCTCAAGAACTCTAAAATAATTATAAAAAATATTTAATAATTAGGGCCTGGTAGGAAATTCTATTTCCTATATTGGGTTACATATTTTGAACAATTGTATTGGGCTATATTATTCTTAAGCAGACCCAATTAGTGATTTAATTAAAAATGGGTCAGGATATCTAACTGGGTAAAGATACCAATGTGGATACCCTGTTAGTCACACAATTGGGTGTGATGGATACCCAACAGAGGAGTACTTAAGGAACATGTTGGGTTATGGTCTCCGCCACCTTTTCACATACGTTCATTCTCTCTGTGGCCTGCCATCAATTACAGAGAATTCCATCTGAGTGTTTTAGGGATTAGGTTATGTGAAAGGCCAAACCCTCAGGTAATCACATTCAGTTTTTAACGCTTCCGCCTTCGGTTCATTGTCCAGATTACAACTATCTATCATAGACTCAAGTATACTCAATGAATCCCTCCCTATCAGTTTTGCATGAATGATCTAGGGTTTGTGTTTGGTATTTGCAATCCCATATTCATCCTAACAAGACGATCAAAGCAAAATAAGAAGGAAAAAATGAGGGATTTTCAAAAACAAATGGTATCAAGGCAGGATTTCATATTAAAATTGATTAGGTTTTTATGCACGTCTGTAGTTTTCGTAATCTATGCCTATTTGGATTTCTAGAGTTTAGATTATACATGTATGATGTGTGATTTTACATTATTTATTGAGTATTTGATGCTATGAAGGTTAGATTTTGGCTTTTGGGTCATTTATATTCTGGACTTTGGGCCAAAAATATCATTTTTGGGTTTATTTTGATGTTTGAAGTCATTTAAACGAATTTGGAATTTTCCAGATCCGTACTGGAGCAGTGATTTTGGCAGACTAATTATGGTTTTCGGTCGACTGAAAACTCTATTCTTGCAAGTTGATTTTCAGCCAAATTTTGATTTTGGGGTCATTTTTTAGGCAGATCTCAGTCATTTTTTACTTAAATCATGGAGTTTTAACCTATTTTCGACCTATTAAGGACTAATACAATCCACACTTTGTCCGTAGAAAATCTTATTTGGTTCTAGGGTTGATAAGGTAAAGAGCCAATTTCAGAAAGATCGAATCTGACAATTTGGTCGCTGTCAATTTCGGTCCATCAAAAGTGGCTTTTCGGTCGACCGAAAGTTACTGAAAACCATAATTTAAGTCTTTGTGGTTTTCGGTCAATCAAAAGTGACTTTTCGATCGATCGAAAGTTACTGAAAACCATAATTTAGTTTCTGTGGTTTTCGGTCAATCAAAAAGGAAGAATCAGTCGACCGATTCACCCAACCGGTCGACCAATTCCCACAATAAAGAAAATTCCAGTTTTATTTTTCAGGGATTTCAGTCAATTTTCTTTACACCTTTGCCTTGTATATTAGATTAAAATTGATAAAATAACAGTTGTCAAAGTAATCTCTATTGTGTAGTTTTGTTTAGTCTAACATATAAAGATATTATGAGTTTGTTGTTAATATAGGTGATTACCGGCCCAAAGGAAGATGATCATTTGGCACGACAACAAACATATATATGATGATAAATACGTAATGGTTATTCATTTTCCATGTAAACAATAAATTGGACCAAAGGAAGGTTTGTTATTTTATAGGATTTACTATCAGTATTTCATCATTGCACTTGAAAGTACCACTTGCAAATTAATGAGTCGGCCCAAAGAAAGTCTTATTAATGTTGCTCTAGGTATCTTGTGATGGTAGCCCACTTTATGTGATTATGTGATATATGTCATATTTGCATATTTTGTGATTAAATTGTATACCTATATATGATATTTAAGTTGTGAGCATGGTTAATTTATGGTCTTATTCTGTTCTCTATTCAGTTTTTGCTACTAATATTTATACTAATTTGAGTACCATTCCTGTGCTTACTGGCACAAATTTTGAGGTCTGGAAAGAGAATGTCATGATTGTACTGGGTTGTATAAATCTTGACCTGGCACTCAGAAAAGACCAACCCACTGCTCTTACGGAAGAAAGTTCCACTGAGGATAAAAGGAATTTTAAGCTATGGAAAAATTCTAATTGTATAAGTGTCATGATCATGAAATGCTCTATTCCGAAAATCATGTGGGGCTCTTTGCCAAAAGAAGAAAATGTAGGAAAACGAGCTAATATGGGTTAATATGTTTTGGACTTGTCTTGGGCTTGGAAGCCCATGTATTTTGTAAAGTCCAAATTTGTATTAAGAAACCCATTTTCATGAGCCATTTTGAAGCTAAAAATTGAGTGGGACTCATATCTTGTTGATGAAAAGTCTTGGTGAATTCTTGTTCTCCTCCGCGAGGACATCGATTTCGTATATTCACTCGATCAAAATAGTACACGGATGAATGAGAAATTATAGCTCAAAAGTGCACCATTGAAATGGAAAAAAGAAGGGAAATGTGAGAGTCCCACATTGGTGGGAAATGTATGGTTCAAGTGGTTTATAAAGAACCACGTTTTGTGATGGTGGTAATAATAACTACCACAGATGCTCTCTCAGGCGCGCGCAGGGGGGGTGCAAATCTTCGGGCTTGGGCCTGAATTTACATGGGCTCGTGTGTGTCCGCACCTGCGGACACGAATGCCAGGCCGAAACTTGGACCATAGTAAGCTCAACCTTTTGTTGCGGCCCAGTTAACTTTTTCTTTCATTTTTAACCATTTTGCTTCTTCAAAATGTAGCTGCTAAGCCATTAAATCAGAAAAAAAAAAACGTTTGTATGTTGCTTAATGGCAGAAACTGCCATATTAAATGTTTTTAACGTTTTATTAAGGGCTGTAATAGCCATATTTAAGCTGAAAAATATTTTCAGATTAATGGAGATTTTTCCTGGTTTTGCTAAATAGTCCTCCCTTGGAGACTATAAAAGGAGACCTCCTCCTCCTCATTCCACACACCAACGAAAATCAGAAGCCTTCCTCCTCTCTGATTCTCTCTTTCATTCTCTCTAAANCCTTTTGTTGCGGCCCAGTTAACTTTTTCTTTCATTTTTAACCATTTTGCTTCTTCAAAATGTAGCTGCTAAGCCATTAAATCAGAAAAAAAAAAACGTTTGTATGTTGCTTAATGGCAGAAACTGCCATATTAAATGTTTTTAACGTTTTATTAAGGGCTGTAATAGCCATATTTAAGCTGAAAAATATTTTCAGATTAATAGAGATTTTTCCTGGTTTTGCTAAATAGTCCTCCCTTGGAGACTATAAAAGGAGACCTCCTCCTCCTCATTCCACACACCAACGAAAATCAGAAGCCTTCCTCCTCTCTGATTCTCTCTTTCATTCTCTCTAAAGCCTCTAGTTCTAAGTGTTCTTCAAGTTATTGAGTTTTCTAGCTATAGTTTTCTGAGTGTCTAGGAAATTTCGTAGCTAGATCTTTTAGAGTGTTAGAATTCATATAACAATCCAGTTTGTAGAGTGAAAGTGTTGGTGCTTCACTTGCTACTCTAGTCATTGTATCCTGAGAAACTGACGCTTGCAATTCCTCAAGCATTCTACCGAAGGAGGCGAATCAGTTTTAAGGACACTGTATGGTACACAGGCTTCGACTGTTAACAATTATTTGTTTTAATACTTATTTGGAAGTACTGCCGAAATTCTGCTCAAGGTCGGAGCATAAAAATTTTGGTAACATTATTTATTTAAAAATGTTTGTAACCTTATATATTGCATGTTAATTATTTCTAACAATCTTAAAACTGATTATAGCTTTATATAAGGTTTATATTAGGTTGCATGTTAGAATTTATTTTATTAAATTCTTTATGCTAGGTTGCATGTTAGAATTTATTAAATTCTTTATGCTAGGTTGCATGTTAGAATTTATTTTATTAAATTCTTGATACTCTTGTTTGCAATATATATAATTCTAGTTGTTTAAATATATATATTGCTCTGTTGCTTTACTATTATTATCATTCTTGGTGTGGAATATTTGTGGAGGAGATTTTGTGTTCTGTCTAAGGAGACCGGGTTTGAAGAGGAAGCAACTGTGACCCCTCCACGTCTTTCCTGGGAGTTTCTTTGAAATTCTGTCTAGGAGGCGGGATTTTAAGTGGAACCTGTTTGTGAACCCTCCGGCCTTTCCTAGGAACTAATTTGTACTGAAATTAATAATCTTTGATTGATTAATTTCAGAGATGGCGAATAACAATGCTGATGTTGCCAATGCCGAGAACATAGCTAGTTCTCAATAGCCTGCTGTGGCAGTGCTAGTCCCTGCTGTGGCTCGAGTGCCAAACCCTCTCGTGACTCCAATGGTACCAGCAGCGCACCATGGAGAGAAGCATGAGAAGTTCAATGGGTTGAACTTCAAAATGTGGCAGCAAAAAATGTTGTTTTATCTGACCACATTGAACCTTGCGAGGTTCTTGACTGAAGAGGCACCAAAAGTCAGAGAAGAAGAGCAAGATTTCCAAGTACTTGCTGCGGTGGATGCTTGGAAACAATCTGATTACCTATGCCGGAACTATGTAATGAATTATTTGACCGATTCATTATATAGTGTATATCGTAATAAGAAAA